>JAYMGJ010000490.1:0-50695 GCA_037178675.1 Scleroderma bovista
ATAAAAAAAAAAGAAAAAATAAAAAAAAAAAAGAAAGAAAAAAAAAATAAATAAAAAAAAAAAAGAGAAAAAAAGAAAAAAAAAAAAAAGAAAGAAAAAAAATAGAAAAAAAGAAAAAAAGAAAAAAAAAAAAGAAAAAAAAAGAAGTTGCTACTCTAGTAATATGCTAGTGGTCCCCACACCTAATCTATGCTAGTTACATCCATCCCACGGCATTTTCACCTGACTGTTATGACCATGTCCAAGTCTGGATCCTATCTGGTTACTCCGGTTGCATCGCAGCCCTATAGCCCAACTCTGGTCACTCTCAGTTACTCCGGTCACGGTCGCACAGATATACCTCCGCTAACTATGACCCTTGGTCTAGCCTGCATCCAGTCCTTGACTACACTTCCCCGTCAACCCTGCTTGGTTGTGAGTTCTCTGTGTCCTCGATATATCCTGCACCTTGTATCATTTTCACCGGACCTAGTTTATTTTACCCAGACCTGACTTTATTTTCATTGGACCTGACCTAGCACTTTCTCCGGTTATCCCTTGTCTGCCTTTTAGGCTGTTTACTTGTCACCATAAATACTTGTCCCTAGTTCTTACTTAGTATAAGTACTCTGTAGATTATCCTGTACACCTCAGTCTGAAATCAACCATAGTCTCTACTCCAGTTCTTGTCTGTCTCTGTCTCTGTCTCTGTCTCCTCTTGACCAAAACCTATGCAAGGGATCAACACTCGTTATCCTTAGTCATTGAATCCGAACAGTCACCAACTCTGGCTGGACTAATCTCTTGTCCAGCCCTCTGCCCTCTTCCTTCATCTGCTTTCATCCGGACTTGACTGGACCTCCTACCAGAGTAGACCTGGACTTGACACTGACCCACAGTATGTACTGCGGTGCCATTTGTTTATAGATGTCCTCTGTGCTATACTGATTTAGTTAAGCTCACCTATACACCTACATGATAACACAATATGGACTCATCCATTGACATGTATGAGAGGTAGGCCTGGGCCCACTCAAATGATATAGTGATCACAAATTATGTGCCCACATTAATGTGTAAATACTTTCTGAGCTCATTCATATGATTCCATGACAATACCTAATTGGACCTATCTACCCTTCCTTTAATTGACACCCTAGCCCACCCCTAGTACATTGTGATAATATCTAAGTATGTAGCCCATCCATACCAATCGATAACAAATCATTCATGGGCTACCATCCACTGGCCTGTGACACTTGGCCAATTTTCACCTTTGGGTGGTTGTGTAAGATGGCCTAAGTAGGTGCATGGGGCCCCATGGTATCAGCTGCCTCTGCAACCACATCAACAAAGGTATCAAAGCTGTCTTTCACTGAAAATATGAATAGATTATACTTAGTGTTGCTGCAGCTCGGCTCAGCTTCACTGTTGGCTTGTGTGCAGCTTCAGTGTCTAGGGCACTCATTTCTTTGTGAATCTTAATAAATCCTATGACTGAAATGTAGCCATCAACCACCTCTATCAGATAAAAAAAGAATTATGTGAATCCATTCAGCCAATCTTGAGATATGAGCCTAACCTTAGCACCAGCTTCACATTAGCGTAATTGAAGCTGGCTATGGCTTAGGTGAAATAACTCAATGTTGGCTGGTCCAATCAACAAAATTATTTTTTGAGTGATAGCTGCTGCTATAACCTACATTTCCATTATACCATGCATAGCCATACATCATGAAATGGATGAGATAAAAAATAGCAGCTTGAAGCTGCAGCAACACTAATTACACTGAGTGAGTTTTACTGATGTCAAAGTTGTTGATTTTCCTTGGGTGCGGCCTACAACTTCAATAGAGGTTTCAAGATGAAGATGTGCTGTAATGGATTGGGGTGGGGGCTCAGCAACCTTGTCCTCGTTGATATCAAAAATGGCTGTCTTGCATGTTGCTTTCTTCTTCTTGGAAGCTGCTGGCTTTGGCAAAGATGGGGATTCATTCTTGGAATGCTTGCACTTTTGGCTGCCTTTGCCTTTCTTTGGTAGGGCTTGACAGGGCTAGCAATTGGTGTAGACACCAGTGAATCAATTTCAATTTCTGGGATATAACTGTCATTAATGAAGACAAATTTTTGAGGTTCTCAGCTGGCTGTGGGTGCAAGTGTGTACATCAGCAAACAAACCCTCCCCTGGACAGTCCTGGACAGCTATCCCAGAACCCCAGCTTTTCCAACAAGGTACCTAACTGGGTAGCTTAGTACAGACTGTCCCAGGCTGTTCCAGCTGTCCCAGACTGTCCTAGAATGCTCACAGTACATCAGGAAAAACACATTGCTATGTAGCATAGCCACTGAGGTACCTAGTCACCTGGAGGCTTGGTTGTAATATATTGCATCAGGCACATGATCTGGAGTGCTATCCAGCTGTCACTGTGTGACAGATAGCACACAGTTGCCACTATTGTTGACAGCACCATTCAGATAGCTCACTATAGCCACTGTAGCTCATGTTCATACTATGCATCTGCCAGAGACAAGGTAGCCTATCTTGTTGTCTTAAGTCACCCCATAAACTCAACAAGAGTCAAGCAAGTTTATTAAGTAGGATAAGTGACTAGTAAGGTTTACAAACCAAGTAATACATGTGGCTACTGCATGTTAGTGGGGGGAAGTGATGGCTGTTCATGTTGGTGTTAAAGATGGTAGCCATTGACAGACGTGTCGAACAGTGCTGAAAGACTGGAATTGGCCATGGAAACAGTGCATGCACGTACCTGGGTGCTGAAGACACGAGACAACGTGTACTTGACCCTGAGCGCCTCAACGGCCCCATGGATGAGTTGAACAGCGCCAGAAATTCAATGGATCGGTTCAGCAAGCACAGGAATGGTCATGAAAATGGCTGAAAACATGGCAATAAACATCAGAATTCATGAATGAAGCTAAAGAACAAAACTCACCTATAGAGATTGAGCTGCCTGAATGATGGAGGAGTCAGCATTGGAGACGCCAACATTTTCCTACTGCAGAGGTGGTTGTAGGCCTGGTCGATGCTAGTGGTCTCCGTCATTGCATTGGTGGCGGCAGTAGCGGTCTATTGATGGTGTGAGTGAGCAGATGCATGTGGGAGATGTGAGATGTCAATGCCAATGATGGGATTGATTGATGAGACTTGGGCAAAGTTTTGGGGAATGAATGATTACATCAGCATGTTGAATTTTTTTCTCAACCCTCACGGGTGCACCACCCAACTTTGTCTCGACGGTGTAGAGACTGTCCTGTCTCTAGGTGTGTAGAGTTGCTGATAGTAGTACTGACACTGGACTCTCTACCTTAGCTTATGTAGGCTTGTATTAGCTTACTAAGCAATCTCCCTCTTTCCTGTGTATATGTTTGATCTCAGTCCTGGAGTGACTGAACACCTCTACTCTCCCTATTTCCTCTAGTCTCCCCAGCCCTTGGGAGCCTTGCCAGACCTCCAGAAGCTCCTGGGTCGAATGCACCTCATCTGAGGGAGCAGCCACCCAAACACTTTGTTGTCTTTTCAACGGGGCACCTGGTGCTAGTCACACTACCAACCTCAAGCTTACTTAGCTGTAGCAACATGGTATGTGGTTTCTGCAACAACATAGAACCAACGCTGACACCAATACACATCTCACATCCCATGCAAGGCAATGAATAGTGTTTTCAAGTCCCTGTGCAGCCACCTCACCGATGAAGACCACACGAGCAGGTAAGTAACGAACCTCCACAATGATTACTAAGACAACAACAACAACGAAGTAGCCACAAAGTCATTAATATGCACTGCTGCAATGCGTGTCGTGGTAAGTTTCGACCTTAGCTGCAGAAGACCCTCTTTTGACACCCTGCATTGCAAGGCCTCTGCATTCAGCCTGTATCAGCTGTCACTCAAGCTAAGCAGATTGCTGCAGATTATTGCAAGGTAATCTCCATCTATCAATGCTGTGCTACATCTCATCAACGACCCATCACCATCAATGCAATGATGGAGATTGCTACCATCACCAATGTGGTGATGACCATGCTCATCAAACCTCAATGTTGAGTGCATGCCACCATTGTGTGGCTAGTTGTACGACAGTGATGACAGCCCACTTTGACCTCCCACATCCAGCAGTGTCCACGCTGACAGCCATTTTGCAGTGCAAGCATGTTCTGTATGTTTTTTATTTTATTTTCATTGTTATCTGTTCTTATGGGTCCTCTACACACACACCCTGCAGTGTGCACCTATGGGTGCGTACTTTCCTTTCTCACTATGTTCCACATCCATTACTTGAACCCTCTCCATCCCCTTATCCCTGAATTCACTCAGTCACACCGTAGTGCGCTCTCTGACACTTGTCCACACTCTCACCACCTTTTCCAATGCACCTCTCACCCCCATTCACACGGCTTCTTCAAATGCCTCCACTGAAGTCACTCTCTATCCTGTGCTGCAGATTGTGTGAGTGTATATTGATCCATGTTGACACCTCATCATGTAGTTTGGCAGAAGACACCACTCATGTGAACTCCCCTCGACTGGCATGCTCTCAGCAGTGTATTCAATGTTGTGGACAGGAACAGGGAGCATGCCACATTTGTGGCAAGGAAGGCTGATCTCCCATGTCATATGTGGACACACGCAGCTAACAAGGATGAGCTGTATGGATCTTCCTCATTACCCTTCAGAGTCAAGAGAAACTTACACAAAAGTTATCAGGATGTTCGGTTGTCCCTATGAAGGGTGCGGTTATAAGACCCTCCAGTGTTTGAACTTGGCGACATACTTGCATACACAGTAAGTTAATTTGGATTCATCAAAGAATGGAGTGTCAGTTTATCCCATCCTCATTAGCACTGGTGAACGCCCCAACAAATGCTGCCATCCCGGTTGCACCTACCTGACTTCTGATCCCGGCTCCCTTATGCATCATCACAGAAGTATCCATGGGTACAAGCCCAAGGCCAAGAGATCAGTCCACTCTGAGGATACTTGATCATCCCTGCGATGGTCACCCAGTAAGTCCCCCCCCACTTTCAACATCACCACTGACGACTATGACTACCACCACAGTGGCGTCTGTCGGTCATCTGCTGAGTCCCCCCCCCACCGTCACCGTCACCACCAATGACCATGACTACAACCTCCACATGGACACAACACAATGTTTGCGGCAAACTCCACCACCACTGTTGTCAACTGCATGCCCTGTTCACCACATGCTATCACTGTTGATGATGGAATTCGTCATTGGTGCTGCTCCCATGATGCACTGTTCATGACCACATCCACTGCAAATACGATGATGTTCATTACCACCTGGTGGACCGACAATGGAGAATGGATTGGATTGGTTCATAGTAGCTAGTTTTGTCAAGTACTGTTGATTCAATTCTATTCTGGTGGATGGTACTGTGTATTGCCTGTTGGACTGAGAAATGTAGTCTATGTTGTGCTATACTGAAGTTACAGCAGGGATACCAATTTCATGATAGAAGGTGAGGGGTCTATATCACAATATATAGTTTTGGTAGCCTCCATAGTGGCCTTGCTACATTGGATACATATTTACATGTCAGACTATGGCTACTATGGAGTACTATAGATTTTATGCATGGTGCTATATTGCCTTTATATTGGGTACTTGTCAATGGAGCTTTGACTGCTATAGAGGCTATATAGTACTATATTGCCAAGTAATTTTTTCCTGATGTAGTACCCATACCTTTGCTGCTTGTACCTTTTGGTCACTTTGATTCATACAATGTTTGTGTCAATCAATTTATATTAATTCTGTACAGTACAAAGAATAAGTACTATATACAAATCAGGTCATTGTCATGTTGGTGGTGGCTTGTCCAGACATGGTCACATCATTGAGACAGGTGATGGGGTGACTATTGTCATCATCACTGGTGGCCACATCATTGGCACAAAGGTGGTGGGTTGGTCATCATCTTCATGGCTGGTGAGGTGGTCATCATCACTGGTGGTGGCCATGTCATTGACACTGGTGGGTCATCGTCGCTAGTGGGTGGTGGTTGTGTCATCATTGATGTTGGTGGTGGTAGCCACATTATCATTGATGGTGGTGGTGAGGTGGTGGTGGTGGTGGCTGCATTGTTGTCGCAGTGGTGGTCATGTTGCTGTCAACACAGGGTAAGGTGGTGGTGGTGGCTGTTGGGTGGTGGTTGATGCATGGTGTGGTGATGGAGAGAATAAGGATGAAAGACTTGGAGAAATTTTTGAAGTGTTTGTGTGTGTATGTGTTTGTGTACATGATTATATCAACATATTCAACTACCAATATTGCCTAATCGTATTTAGTATTTACTACACACCTCCCCATCACCACTAGTGTCATTGATGCAACCACCACCATCAGCAACAAGAATGACGACCCCACCATGGATGACAGACAATGCAGCCACCACCACTGGCATCAACAACAACCCCACCAGCCACCACCTGCATCAACGATGTGACCACCACCACTACCAGTGATGACAACCATCCCATCAGCCACCACCACCAGTGTCAATGCAACCACCACCCACCAGCATCAACAGCATGGGCACCAGTGATGACACCCACCAATGCAACAGGTGTTGATGATGACAATGACATCAAATTTATTACTTAGTTATTTAGTACTTGTATGATTTGACTTAATAAAACTTATTCATCTTATTAGTTTTGTGTGATCTTGAGTTTTTTTATTGGTGTTATTGCTACTATACTCTACTGAATTTAATTGCACTTGTACTGGATTGACTGGAGTACCTGTCATTATTGTGGAAGCCTGGGCCAGTCTGTCATTGCTGTGTAAGCCTGGGCCAGACTTGCCAAACTAGGTGCTTGGCTAAGCAAAAGGGCTGGTTTGCTGATGTAATGATCAAGATTTGTGAGCTTGTCTCAGAGAGAAGTTACCATTGAGGTGCTCTGGGGTGATCCCCAGCTCATCCTCTAGCTCATCTAGTGGATTATACTCATCATCTATTGGCTGAGGGTCATTGAAAGGGTCCATGGTGATCTGGTAGTGCAATGACAAGGTGTGGAAACAGGAGGAGCATGCTGGAGGCAGGGTATCCTGTGACATTCCCAATTTGGAAGCATGCAACTTGTGAGTCAAAAAGATTCATGCAATCTCATTATACTTGGGAACGACTGTAATATGCAGCACAATCTTTTCAGGGCTTGTTCATATGATTCCATGACAATATTTAATTTGATGTATCTACCCTCCCCTTAATTGGCACCCTAGCCCATCATCATACATTGCAATAATATCCTAGTAGCTAGTGAACCCTATCAACTGATGACAACTCATCTGGGGCCCTCTGTCTGCTGGCCCATGATACTTGGCTGATTTTCACCCTTGAGTGGCCATGTAAGACAGCCTAAGTGGGTGCATGGGCTTCAAAAAGAGTAGTGCAAGAGTAGTGACAGCATAGCAAAAAAGTGTAGTTCTAGTCTAGCAAAACAATGTAGGAAAAGTTTAATGTTGATTGGGAAAAATGAGTATGCATCAGCAAATCCCTTGTTTTGGGACAGCGCTTACAGTAATTACCTTAATAGTACAGTATGTGACAGCAATTACAGCATACATTACTACAGGGTCCCAGTTCCATGGGAATGCAGCACTGACACAGCATGTCACAGTATGTTGATTTTTTTGCAAATTTCACTAAGTCCCGTCCCATCACTTACCCCACCCCCACTCTCCCCCACTCCACCACATAATCAATTTGCACTGTTTGTGCACAATGCTGTCCAACTACCACCCTCTTTACCACACCAAATGATGGTGACAACAGCCACCACACTCAACAGCAACATCTACCACCACCACCACCACCACCACCACCACCACCACCACCACCACCACCACCACCACCACACCAACACCGTGTGTTGATCGCCAACACCACTTGTCAACAGCCACCACCCCATCATCAGCATCAATGATGATGATGGCGATGGCTGCAACAACCACAGCACCAGCACACACGCACGCGGCGACGTGACCACCACCACCACCACCACTGGTCTCGATGACCCCAGCGCCAGCACGCACATTGCAACGCGACTGCGATTGCAACCATGACCACGACTGACAATGACGAGACAACCCCAGTCACGCACGCAGTGGCACGACCACGACTAGCAATGATGATGGCCCCACATCAGCAAACCAACCCTCCCCTGGACAGCTATCCCAGAACCCCAGCTCTCCCAACAAGGTACCTAACTGGGTGACTTAGCACAGACTGTCCCAGCACTGTCCCAGGCTGTTCCAGCTGTCCCAGACTGTTCTAGAGTGCTCACAGTAGTACCCATAGTACCTTTGCTACTTGTACTTTTTGATCACCTTAATTCATTCAATGTTTGTGTCAATCAATTTATATTAATTCCCTACAGTACAAAGAGTTGGTCGTCACATTGTTGACCATAGTTGATGCTGGTGGGGACGTTGTTGTTGTTGTTGGCGTCGGTGGGGATGACGTCATTGTTGGTAGCCGCATTGACAACGGTGGTGGTGGGTCATTGTCATCGTTGCGGACACAGGTGGTGGTGGCCACATCTTCATTGGCGTTGGTGGTGGTGGTCATGTCGTCGTCGATGGTGGTGGGGTGGTGGTGGTCGACGAATGAAGAGAATGAAAATGAGAGACTTAGAGAAATTTCAAGTATGTGTGTGTGCATGTGTTTGTCTAATGATTATATCAGCATATTGCACTATCAACATTTCCTAATAGTGTTTACCACGTCACTACATGCCTCGCCCACAGCCACCATCCCCACCAGCATCGTTGATGTGACCATCATCAGCGACGACGATGATGGCTAGGCCATCACCACCACTCCACCACCAGCGTCGACAGCCACCACCAATGCGAGGGAAATGACGGCCCCACCACCAATGTCGTCGACATGGCCACTGACAACAACGACCCCCACCATCAATGTCATCAATGTGGCCATCAATGCTGGCAATGATGACAACGACAATGACCCCGCTGCCATCCCCAGCATCAACGGCGGCAACGCAACCACCCACATCCCCAGCGTTGACAGCAACAACAGGATGACTCCCATCCCAGCATCATCCGACAATGATGCCCCTCCAACGCCCACCAACCTCCCAGCCACCACACCAGCGCAGTGTCGAAGATCGCCCCCCTGTGTTCAACAACCACCCCGATCATATAAATATATTATTTAGTTATCTACTCCATAGTTTTAGTCCTAATACATTTTTTTTTTCTTTACTGAATATTTGAATTGAGTGACAACCAGACTGGCACGGAGTCTGACAGACTGGCACAGAGTCCGACAGGCTGGGTGGTCGGCTAAGCGCTGTCAAGTGCTGTCAGCTCGGCTAATTGGAAGGGCTGGTTTGCTGATGCCAGCGCCAGCACAGATGCAATGCAACCACCACCACCACCACTGGTGTCAACAACCCAGTGCCCACCCCATGCCTGCACACTGCGACACAACCACAATCACAACCACAATTTATGACCCACCACCACCCACCACTAACATTGACAACCCAGTGCCCGCCCCCATGGATGTTGTGACACAACCACCACCACCACTACTGACGGCGATGACCCCAGTGCCACCACACATGCACGTTGCGACACGACCACCACCACCACTAGTGTCAACAACCCAGCACACACACTGTGGCGTGACCACCACCACAATGACAAGGCAGCATTGATGACGATGATGACGACAATGAGTGCATGGCCAGTGCCACAGTGGTACAACGGCGACTATGGCAAGGAGGAATGATGATTGCAACAAAGAATGGGGACAACAACAATGCTACAGCAGATGGTGTAGAAGGAACCAATTAGTATTTAGTAGATTACAATGTAGTAGCTACAATTGAATACAGGGTTATGCAGTTTGACTACAGAATGACACAGTGTGTTGCAAAGTGTAACAGTGCTATACAGTGGACAGCGCACGAGATTCTGTGTCACAGTGTTGTACAAATGGGGACCTATCTGTACCACTGTGGGAACTGTAGCTGACTGTACAGCTTTGCACAGCTCAGCACAGCAACTTAGGGTTTTGCTGATGTGTGTTTGATCTGATTTTGTGCAAATCATGGATACCTTGCAAAACATACCATCTGATCTGCATAAATGACACATAGCAGGAAACCATGATTTGTACAAATCAGTGGGTATGTGATTTGCGCAAATCAGTGAGTATGGTGTGCGCAAGTCAGATGAATGGTTTTGCGCAAATGAATGGGTATGTGGTTTGCGCAAAACCATACCCTCTGACTTGCACACACCATACTCACTGATTTGTGCAAATCAAATACACATTGAGTTGTGCAAAACATACCCTCTGATTTGCACACACCATACCCTCTGACTTGCGCACACCATACACACTGATTTGCACAAATCACATACACATTGATTTGCGCAAACCATACACACTGAATTGCCCAAATCATACAAACCATGATTTGCGCAAAACCATACCATCTGACTTGAGATAATCAGTGGGTATGTGATTTGCGCAAATTAGTGGGTATGGTTGTGCAAATCAGATGGTATGGTTTTGCGCAAATCAATGGGTATGTGATTTGCGCAAATCAGTGGGTATGGTGTGAGCGACTCAGAGGGTATGGTTTGGCGCAAATCAATGGGTATGTGATTTGCGCAAATCAGTGGGTATGTGATTTGCGCAAATCAGTGGGTATGTGATTTGCGCAAATCAGTGGGTATGGTTTGGCGCAAATCAATGGGTATGTGATTTGCGCAAATCAGTGGGTATGGTTTGGCGCAAATCAATGGGTATGTGATTTGCGCAAATCAGTGGGTATGGTGTGAGCGACTCAGTGGTATGGTTTGGCGCAAATCAATGGGTATGTGATTTGCGCAAATCAGTGGGTATGTGATTTGCGCAAATCATGGGTATTGGCGCAAATCAGTGGGTATGTGATTTGCGCAAATCAGTGGGTATGGTTTTGCACAAATCAGTGTGTATAGTTTGTGCAAACCCCATACCCATTCATTTGCGCAAATCATACAAACCATGATTTGCGCAAACTATACACACTGATTTGTGCAAGTTTCTTGTAAAAATCTCTTATTTTGCGCTAAATAGTGGATCAAATGTTGGGATAACCCTGTCCAACCCTAACCAACTTAACAAATAGATATAGAATCCCTGCAGTAATACTGACTTACCATCCTCTGCATGCACGTGTTCCCGGAATCGTGCATGCGATCCAGATACAGCCTCAGGAGATGATTCTGCCTCCATTGGGGAGGTGGGAATCCGCTGGCTTGATGCCGGGCTAGATAGCGATGCCGGGCTCGATGGCGATGCTGGGAGTGATGGCGATGCCGGGAGCGATGGCGATGCCGGGAGCGATGGCGATGCCAGGCTGGATGGTGATGCCGGGCTGGACGGTGATGCCGGGACTGAGGATGCCGGCATTGATGGGGATGACGTCCCAATACGTGGCACGTGCACTGGAGAGGGCGGGATCCATGCGGCCATCGTGGGGGATGGCGACGGTGGCATCCATGCTTGCGGTTGGGTGCCTTGGGATGATGGCCGAACCGATGGGGTAGCTGGCATTGCTGCCGGGGGTGGCATTGATGCCTGCGACCGAATGGTGAGGGTAGACGGCACATTGGATGAACTGGCAGCGATTGAAGGCGACGGTGGCATCCAAGCCTGGGATCTAGTCGTGGGGGTTGCTGCACGCATCTCGTGTGCTGAAGGGCCAGGGAGGTTGATCGGAGCTGATTGCGAGGGGGCCGGCAACTGATTGTTTGCCGCTGTTGCTTGTCTGTTGCTGTCCCCAGACATTGCATCGTTGTTCCTCACAGACACATTTGTTTCACCTGTGCGCATCCCGTGGCGTGGGGGAGAGGGTGGCATCCAGTCCATGCTTGATGGCAGGCGTTCATCGACAATGGATGGAGGCGGGTACCACACTGGCAGTGCAGGAATGGCTGATAACGATGTCATGCAGATCAGCTCAGAGGAGAGAAATTACTCACTCAATTTCCGCGGACTTGCGCTATCAAATCTGACAGACTTAGGTGGCATAGCGGTAGCAAAGATGCAAGTTGACAAGATGGAATTGACGTGGAATGGAAATCACAATTGAATGATTATATAATAATGGTTTCCATATATAGTTCATTTATCTCACCACTGGAAAGATTTGCTGATAGTGTGTTGTGCCAAAGGTATCGGCAAGTGCCGATGTTATACAAGTGCTGATGGTATTACAAATGTATGTCCTGCTGCTGGGGTGTGTGCCGATTGTCTACCGTATGCATGTTCCAATGGAATGCTGTGCTGATTACAGTATGTTACCTCAATCAACACCTAATGCCGCCATCCACGGCAATTATAGATACTCTTGCTATTTATGTATATCGGTAACATCGAAGAATTACTGCAAAGGTAAATCTTGCATTTGCCGGCGAAAGATTGGGATAGTATCATGTACATAGTGCCAATAGTGTGCTGTGTCACAAGTGTGATGTGCCGATAGTATGTAGTGCCGATGGTATGTTGTGCCGATGGTATGTTGTGCCGATGTTGCTGTGCCGATAGTGTCTTGTGCGAATGGTTTGCAAGTGCCAATGTTATGCAAGTGCTGATCACTGTTGCAGCGGCATGGATGTAATGCCGCCGGTGGTTGTATGCCGATTGTATGTGCCGATGCAGTGCCGAGTGTATGTTCTCCCTTGTATGTTCTGCTGATTGTGTTGTGCCAGTGGATTAAAAGTATGTTGCTCCTTCCAATACTTGATGCCACCATACATGGCAATTATAGTTACATCTGTAGGACATATCTAGCCTGCTCTTGGTATTCATGTATATCAGTAACGTTGAAAAGTTACTCCACAGGTAAATTTGGGATGTGCCGGCGACATATTGGCAATGCATTCATGGCTGTGGTTGAGACCATTACTGGCATGTCTCTGACAGAGTTCTCAGGCTGTGTCAATGATTCACAAGGACAACTCTACATGCATAAATATACTTTACAATGTGATGTATATGGTATACATGGAATAGGAAGCGGAAATTGTACAAAAGACGTAGGTATGATAAAAGAAAATTAGTCCATTTCCATTTGCACACCGGCATCATGCCCGGCATCAGCATCGGAACTCCCAATCTCCATATCGGATGCCGGCCCAACATCTCCATCTTCCGGCGGGCTGACCTCGATTGCCGGAATATTGCCGGTCTCTATGGTTGCGGCCACTTCATCACAAATTGCTGTCAACAACACAATCTTGTGATCAGTAGCACATGGCTTGGTAATTGACAGACTTACCTTTTGGTGGGGCCCAGTCGTAGCTATCACCAGTTGGCTTGCTGGCACCCCTTTCATCGACCAAGCCTGGAGTTGCCACCTCCAGACTTGAGGCATTGTTGCGCAGCGCAACCTGCATACCATGGGTGCCGGTCGGCTCGCTCGAGCCATGTCGGGACGGATTGTTGGACGATGCCATTTCTTCCAGCATTGTGGTAGGCGCTAGTGCCAACGGGCTTGGCGGACTGGGGTGAGCGCACTGCGAGACCTCGGGACATGTTGAGTCAGATGCCGGCTGTGTCGGTGCGAATGCCTGCCGCGATGCCGGACGTTGAAGGTGGGATGGTGTTGGGAACAGCTGTTCCTGCATCGCTTCAACCACCTGCCGTAAGCTGGCGACTTCTCCGAGCGCGACGGCCAATCTTGCATTCGCTTCGTCCACCTTTTGTTCCGTTTTGGCCTGCTTTTCCCTCAAACGGACAACCTCCTCCTCGAGATCTTGTACATTCGACGTATTTGTACTGTCTCCCGGTGTTGTGGGAGGGTTCGTGCCACTGCCGGCGGCCGTTGACGATGGACTTGCCGTCCTCGATGTCTTCCCTAGCCATGCTGGAGTATTGATCAGTACCCCATCAAAAACTGGATGGAATATCGATAGAAATAATATTAAATTGTTCGAATAATGAACGACTTACTTGGTTTCCTGGGCGGATTGGCCGCTGCTGGTGCCGGGGTCTGACGTTGGCTTTTTGCACGCTGTGACCTTCCTCGGTTGAGCGTTGAGGGCGCAGATGGTGAACGCCGACGCGGTGCAGGTTTCCTCGGTGCTTGTGAACGCGACCTTGACCTCGCTCTGACTGCCGTCATCATACTGCATGCAATCTTGCTGCAGCAACATTGCCAGCAAGCACGGCCTGGGTTCGCTGCACACCGTCGATCTCGCTGTACGCACTTGATGCAGCGATCCTTGTCATCCACCCACTCATAGCCTGCGTCTGGTGTCTGCATGTCGCGAACGTTTGGCCTTGGTCGCTTTGGCCGTGGTTGCGATGAGGCTTCTTCATCATCACCGTCGCTGTTGATCGTTGCGACGGATTGGGCACGCTTCCTCGGCTTGCGACTGCGACTGCGGCCCCTAGGCACCTCATCATCCTCGATGGCACGGCTTCCTTCTGGCACTGCTTGTGAGTCCTCAGTTTCACTGGGCTCACCTACTTGGCCACGACTGCCGTGCACCTCTGTCTCCTTTACCCCCGATGGTCCTGCCACTGCATTGTTCCCCGACGGCTCTATGGCTCTCCTCTTTCCCTTGTCCACCTTCTTCTGCGGCTTGCCTAGTTGGAACCAGGGATGGTCCCGGATATCATGGTCCGTGGCGTTAACGATGTCCGGGAAGTGAGGCCACTTCCCTGTCGACAGGATCACCTCTGGCGCCTCCATAAACTGGTCGGCAGCAACGATGATAGTCGGTATAATGAATCCTGCAGGTAACTCCTGCAGGACATTCTCGACCCAGCGCTATCATATCCTAATCAGTGAGTTGATTGATTGGAGATAAATTTGCCACGCACCACCTGGGCCCAGATAGTTGACACTGCTTCCGACCATACACCCTTCTCCCGTGTGCTTCTCAAGCCATCAATCCGGCCTTGAATTATTTCAGCGGCCTGGGCGACGACTTCTTCTGCAGTGAGGGACGTAGCCGTTGACACGTCCTCTTGAACGGATGAGGCGGAGACGAACTGAGAACCTTCTGAAGTTTCCATATAGACTGTAAGGATGTGGAAATGGTAAAGCAGTGGTTGAGAGGAAGAACTGGGTCCGATTGCCGTGCGGCCTGAAGGATGTTCAACGTATTATATAAGCATTTCACACCACAACATGTTTGCATTGTGGTCGCACACCAAAGTGGACTAAATCAAATATAGGTTAATAATTCAGCCACAAGTCCGACCAATCATTGTCCTGACAATTCGGCTAATGAACCACACTGCCGCATTTCATATTGCATGATGGCCGCGTTTCTATTGCTTGTGATTGGCTGTCACAGTGCATTGTCCCATCACAATAATAAGGGATCTCGGATCGGCATTATGATTTGCCTTATTTTGGAGTGTGTCTCTCGGGGAACAATCGATGCGGCATGTATTAACACAGCCGCAGCTTGAGAAAGGGATCAATGCCGCATGTCAGTCATTGTGGTATGGCCATCATTAATTTAATGTTATCATTGCGGTACTTATTCGCACAGCCACCAGCCTGGCTGCCACCGGCCAGTATGTCAGTGGCAAATGCCGGTGTCCACAACCGTGCCGACACTGCCACACGGCACGGTCATTCCCATATTGCCGCACATGCAAGCATGATGGCCGCACGGCTATTACTGCAGCACGTTTGTCATTCTCGGCAAGGTATTGCGGCACCTGCGCGATAGCTGCACAGCCATTACCAGTATTTATGTTGTGCCGTTCTTGTAATGCCGCAATTCTATTATGCCGATGGTAGATTGCTGATGACATGTTGTGCCGCTGCTGTCGTCGGTTCAAATCCGACATTGCCCGAAAAACAATTCTGCCGACAGTCGTGTTCTGCCGACAGCCTTGTTCTGCCGACAACCTTGTTCTGCCGACAGTGTGTTCTGCCGACAGCCTTGTTCTGCCGCCAGCCTTGTTCTGCCGACAGCCTTGTTCTGCCGACAGTGTGTTCTGCCGACAGCCTTGTTCTGCCGACAGCCTTGTTCTGCTGACAGTGTGTTCTGCCGACAGTGTGTTCTGCCGACAGCCTTGTTCTGCCGCCAGTGTTGTTCTGCTGACAACGTGTTCTGCTCACAGCCTTGTTCTGCCGACAGTGTGTTCTGCCGACAGCCTTGTTCTGCCGACAGTGTGTTCTGCCGACAGTGTGTTCTGCCGACAGCCTTGTTCTGCCGACAGCATTGTTCTGCTGACAACATGTTCTGCTGACAGCCTTGTTCTGCCGACAGTGTGTTCTGCCAATGCCATGTAGTGCCGATTGTGTCGTGCCACACCTGGCTTACCGCTACTTTAGAGAAGACCAGATGCCCGGCCCTACATTTATACAAGGGATATAGTTCTAAGGGCCTGCTGTGTATATTGGGAGGCCAAACATTATGGCCGATCATACTGAAGGGGAAGCATATCAGCTGGCCTTCCCATCTAGCTAGGTGTCCCCAGAAGGAGGGCTTGCTTAATGCTCTGGGACACCGCATTCATAGCCTGTCACTTTGAAGTGTACTGCAAGGCCCTCCCATATAGGTAGATAACACCTTTCTGAGGGCCCACCTAATGCTATGGGACATTGTACCTATTGTTGCCATGTGCCCTGCACATAATAGATGAAACTGGCTCCAGGGCCTACTCATAGTCATGGGACACCAATCCCATGGCTGGGTATTCTTAAAGGTACACCATGCATGCAGCCCATTGGAAAGCACGGGATGCTGTTTCTTTGGCTGGCCCTGCAACAAGAAAGGGACACCAAAGGTACAGCCCAATGCAAAGCACAGGACACCAATACCACAGCCAAATGCAAAGCATGGGACACTGGTACAGAGGCCCTTCTATTGACTCCCGTCCACAGGCTAGCCGCATTGCAGCACTTACTACCGTCCTTTTGCCGAAATGCTGCGGCAAGCCCCCTGCAATCCTCGGCCTGAATCTGCGGCATATAG
The DNA here is from genome assembly GCA_037178675.1 of Scleroderma bovista. Classification (NCBI taxonomy): domain Eukaryota; kingdom Fungi; phylum Basidiomycota; class Agaricomycetes; order Boletales; family Sclerodermataceae; genus Scleroderma; species Scleroderma bovista. The sequence continues at coordinate 17,001 of JAYMGJ010000490.1, forward strand.
TCCTCTGGCCGCATGCCGCAGCTCCCTTGCCGCATTAGGTCCTATTGCCACAGGCCATATCCTGATCTAGTGTACTAGTGTGTCAGCCCACCAATATTACTTGGTGACAACCTTTCCATGAGCCACCAATATGGCATGGTGAAACACCTTACCATTAGCCCACTCGTATGACATGGGGATGCACCATGGCTGGGCCCTATCTCAGCTGGTCATGTAGCACGGCCGATTGTCAGCTTCGTCTGTCCGTGTTGTATGGGACAATGCAGGTGCATTATGTGAACGCACCTTAACAAACTGATTGGAGTCCGTCAAAAAATGTCCAGTGCCTATCATCCTGAGACGGACGGGTCGACCGAAAGGGCCAATCGAACGGTCGGACAGATGCTCCGGGCATGTATAGGGCCCACCCAAAGGGATTGGGTGACCAGACTACCTGCAATCGAGTTCGCGATCAATATAGCACGATCAGAATCTACTGGATATGCACCTTTCTTCCTGAACACCGGCAGGATGCCTAGAGCCATGATTTGGGATAGCCCCGGAAGGAATGAATACCCGAACGTCCGAACCTACGCGTGGAAGATGAAATTAGCGCTGATGACGGCTCATGATGCGCTGCTAGCGACACGGGTCAAACAAACAGTTCAAGCAAATAAAAAGCGACGGATGTGCCCGCTTGAAAAGGGCGACCTGGTGTATATATCGACCAGGAACATCGGTTACCCGAAAGGAACGTCGCGGAAGCTCGTACCGAAGTTTATAGGACCCTACCACATTACCGAGGATTTCGGAAATAATTCATATCGCATTGACTTGCCGGACAACCTGAAGCAGCGAGGTATACATAACGTTTTCCACTCGTCATTATTAAGGATACACATACCGAGTGATGATAGACTATTCCCCGGAAGGAGGGACGATCAGCTGGAAGACCTTGGAGGAACAAACCGTGAATGGGCCGTGGATAAAATACTGCGGCATCGGGGAAGTCATTCGGACGCTGACTTCGAGATTCTATGGACAGCCGGCGATAGGTCTTGGCTGCCATACCATGAAGTGTCACACTTGAGGGCACTGGCTGATTACTTTGAAGCGATTGGGGTGACAGGGATAGAAAATTTAGGACGGACGGGCGACGAAGATCCATCGGATGATGATCTTCAGGTGTCATTCGGACACTCAGCACCTCATGCATTTGGAGCCTATTTAAGCTGCCCGCCTCGTCAACGGAACCCAACTGCTCCTCGCCAACCTCAAACTTACCGGGCAGCCAACTCCCATTCAGCCCCTCATCATCGATCCCAGCGCCCCCATCCTCGCCACCGACAACCTATTCCCCACGAACCACCACAGCAGCACTATAAAAACAAGCGGCACCATCAGCACGACCCAGTGGAACGGTACATCGACTGTATCAATTGCGGGCGGATCTACTTCGATCTGCGCTCCTTCGTCAATCGACAGCCATCTCGGCAGCCTCGTCGACGTACCATTATAGATCCTCCTCACTCCTGCTGGAACGTGAAGCAAACCGCCCCTCCGCGCGCTCACCAACGTTATCGTTCAAGTCGTCGCACTTACCCTCGCCAAACCCGCCCTATGGCCTACCAGCGCCGCCGGAACATTGAAAAATCCGGACCGGAGTTTTACTCTGTCCGTTGGAGCCTAGAAGAGGGCGATGAAAATCGCCGAATGTTGGTGCACCGCGAGCAGGTGCGGGCGTACTTTCGCTTCGACGCGGCGCTCCGTCGAGGGAAGGATTGTCCTCCTTATCTCCCTTGCAGGTACACCCAATTCAGTGCCGCCTACGCCCATGAAGCCACTGCCATATCTCGGTTCACTACCTTTGAACAGGATGAGGACGGAAACAGTCGGATCGTTATCAATGGGCGTGTACCTACTCCTGCTGAGGTGCTTGGACCCAACGCAGACCTCCGAAGCCCAGAAGAGAGGGAGGGAGGTCGGGTTTTGAATGGTGCTGAGAACGAGACGTTAGAAAGTATGCTGTGGGACGCCGCAGACAAGGTCAGGCGTCAGCGCCAGAACTCGCAACGGGGATACTCCACTCGCAGGGACAAGCGAGGCGATTACCGTACCGATCGGGGATCGCTCACTGAGCAGATCGTCGACTCGCCGTACAGCCGCCCCAACCAAAAGCACCGCGGGAAGAAAAGAGCACGCACCTTCGATGACGAGACTCGTTTCTCGCCGTCCATTGCCCCTTCCGTAGAATTCGTGTCGGTGATGACTGCCGGGCCCAGTCACCCTTTTGTGGAGGCAGAGGACGCTGGCATGTATGGAGACGAGGACGGTACTTACGAAGAAGAAGAAGAGGAAGTTCCCGTCGACCAGGAGATGGACGGGGAAAGAGAAGTAGAGGAAGCACCAGTCGAAGGCAAGGGAAAGGCTGTCGACCGTGCGCAAACCTCGTTGCCCGCCACGCAGTAAAGGCAGTGCCTGCCTTGAAGGGGGGAGTGTAAGGATCTCATGCTTATTCAGCGGATACCCAGTTCCGATTACCCAATTCATATTACTACTCTCTGACATCGATTGACAAGCTCTTGTCGCTCTCTTATTACTTTTAGTTTCCCTTCCCACACCACTCTCTTTGCTTGCCCCTGGGCTGTAGGGTATAAAGTCGATACCGTTCGTTTGTCGTAGTTTCAGTCTTTTCCTGAATACCAGTTACCATTGCTAGGTGATTGTTTCAGCTTGAGAAGATTCTGTTGTGACCACATTAGAGATTAGCTACCTCTATCGTCGTTACATCTACCCTGTTCTCAAAGGGAAACAGTCATTCACCTACCCAATAAGTGAATTCTTCCGAAACGCGCTTGTGGACGACGAGTCTATGGAAACTAGTCTAAACTCCATGTGGCAAAAGGCCAACATGCCGAAAACGCTCCGCCAGCCACTCAAAGACCCACTCGCCACGATCGCCATGGAAATCTTGCGCCCGCCAACCTATTCAACCCTTCGGACCATTTTGATGGCCGCCGATGACAAACTCGCAACGGATGCTGTCAACAGCAAAATTCCGATTGAGGAAAGGTCGAGGAAGATAATCTTGACCCATTTGGCTCTCGACGCGAAGACGACAGGACGATCTAGAGGGAAAAGGAAGGGAAAAGGTAGTAAAGAGGACAAAGGACAAAAGTCAAGCACTTACCGCTCGAAGAGCGACCAAACCGAAGATGAACAGTGGGCGAAGAACGCCACTACCCACTCCAAGGAGAAAGACGATGCGTCGAAAGAGGAAACGGAAGAGAGGGGATTAGCGGCTCATGTCGCGAATATGGGATCAACCCACTTACCTCTGCTCTGTCCGTTTGTGGCCCGACAGACCATCCCTACTCAAAGGGAATGGATCGTCGACTCCGGCGCATCCGCACACACGCACCGCAAACGAAATCAATTCGGTAAATATCGCGCGCTGTGGCCTCCACACCTACTCAGTCTTCGTAACGGCAAAACCGTCTCCGCGCTAGATGCGGGAGACACTCCAAACCGGGCATCCAAGCCCACAATCGCCGGTGACAGGACGCCGCGCAAAATGTTCGCTAAAAACGGACCACCAGTCAGAAAGCTCGAATCTAGGGCACAAACAGATGTACCTACTGTCAACCGCCCTGGAGATGACTCCAGAACGCCCAGCCGAAGGCCTGCAACTGCAAGCACAAACGGCCCCAGCCAAACGGTCCAACCACAATTAAGCAAGCTAAAATCAAACTTTTTCAATGGCGAGAGCCAAAGGCTCGCAATAGCAAGCACAAATGGCCTCAGCCACGTCACCGTCGATGAAATAAACCCAAACGCTGAAGAAACGGAAGGGTTAGCATGCGGGATAGGCCCGCAACCGATACAAAGCCTGTCAAACCTACCTGGAGGGCTGAGGACGCCAACGAGCGTCATGGCGGACTCAGATTGGTCCACCACTCGAGCACCTGCATGGAGACAGCAAGGAGAAGCTGTAAATGGGTTAGTCAATGCATCCGTTTGATCGGATCGAGGGAGATCGTGCCATCAAGGCGACTTGACCGCCAAAATCGAGTTTGGAGGTGAGGGAATCAAAACGGACGTCAGAAGCGACGAAAAGCGGACGAACAGCGACGGACTTGCCTGTCAAAGGGTCCTGAGCCAACCGCTCAACGTGCTGACTCGAAACGCGCCTCCTACAGGCGAAATGGACGGCTGGACGGCGCCAAAGAGCGCTGAGAGCTCTGAGGGCTCTGATGGGGTCACCACCCAAGCTCCTGGGCTGAAACGGCTAGAAGACGCTGTAAACGAGTTATTAAAACCATCCGTCGCATCCGATCAAGACAGATCGCGCCAGCAAGGCAACTCAACCCCCAAATTCAAATCTGGAGGCGAGACGATTGAAACGGAGGTTAGAAAGGATGAAAAGTGGATAGATGGAGAGGGAATCACCTATCAAAGGGTCCAGAGTCGACCGCTCGACCTGCTGGCTCCAAATGCACCTGCTACAGGCAAAAAGGCCAACCTGAGGGTGCCAATGAGCGCCGAGAGCTCTGATGGGCCCACCACCCAAGCTGCTGCACAGAGACAACAAGGAAAACCTGTAAACGGGTCAGTGAAGCCATCCGTTCCATCCGATTGAGTGGGATCGTGCCAGCAAGGTGACTTGACCCCCAAACTCGAGTTTGGAGGCGAGCGAGTGGAAACGGAGATTAGAGGCGATGAAAACCGGACGAATGGAGATGGACTTACCTCCCAAAGGGTCCAGAACTGACCGCTCGATCCGCCAACTCGAATCGCGCCTCCTACAGGCCAAACAGACGACTTGGAGGGGCCAACTTGCACCCAAGGCGGGGATCCACGCTGCAACGAGCTGGAGACCTGTAAAGACAGCTGTAAAAGAACTATAAAAGGAGGAAAAGGTCAGCTAAAGCAAACGGAATTGAGGACTTACCTTGCCCAGTCGAAACGGACCGCAACAAGAGCTGTAGCGTTGACCGCAGCAACGGCAATCCGACCAAACCTGTACGGGTCCCCGCGAAATTTAATTAATTAATTCGCGCGCAGCGCGAGCAGAAAATATGAGCACTGAGCCATAGTATTCGCAATGACGTAGTACACTAGCTATGTTAACGAGCGAATGGAACAATTCGAGAGTACAGTAAATCACCTGCCCGCATTGTTCGTGCTGTCATCGAGTTCCTTCTGTGGGCAAAATTTCTGGCCACCCCGTCCCTTGCACTCCGTGCTGTGGCAGTACGTACATGTTCTCTTGGTTTTCTTACTGCTCCGCTCATCCTCTGTACTTTCGGCAGCACGCTTACTAGTGATTGTTGCGTGCAATCGATGATCTGTGAACTGATATTGCAGTTGCCGCAACTCATCACCAGCGGAACCTTGGACTTGAAGATCGAGTTGCCAGCCTTCCGTCACCTCGCCCACTGGCAAGTTCGGCACTCGTGTTGGCGTCAGAATGGTGTCAGCGAGGACTTGTGGGCGTGCGGTTGGAATGTTGTCTGGGGCACCAATTTGGACCGAAAGAAGATCGCGGACACGTTTTGTGAGATCAATGCTGAGCGTGACAGATGCTTTCTCATTGACATAGTCGAGCCATGTCTTGTAGTGGGCCTTGATGTGTTCAGGTAGCTGAATAGCAATAACAGTAGTCAGTAAAGCAGCCGGCAACAATAGCAGTTCAATGTTATAAATGTTACCTTGTAGAAAATGCTGATGCCGTTTGCGTGACTGTTGAACAACGATGCCAATGCAACGAAATCAGGCTGTTGGGCACCCGCAAAGAGAGGCGACGAGCGGGTGAGGGATTGAAAAAGACTACGTTCTTCGCCAGTATGAATGGGAAGAACAGCAAATCGTGTGCCCTGCAAACTACTGAGGAATCGGTGGCGAGTCTTCGGATGCTGTTTTAAAAGGTTGGCATCAAATGGCAGCATTGATCCATGTTGGCGCGTCTGATTGTTGAAAGGCAGTAAGCCAAAAGGTTCATTCGCTTGTGCGTAGTTATCGAGGTTGACCCAGCCGCCGCCACCATAGTAATCAGTTGAGTCTTGACAAAGCACATTAGCAGCACGTTCGCAAAGCGATGCGACCCGGTTCTTGAGAGGAATATTGAAGTGCCCGACATAGCGGGATGCTGTGCGGTTCAAGGTACCAACTCGAATGTTGTGCCGCACGCAGTACACCAAGATCATGTTGATTGCACGCCGTGGAGAGACGTTGAATGACTCAAAGTACCGGATAAGATTTTGGTGAACACCACCTTCGACGTCGTTTGTTCCACGGCAGCATCGATATAATGACAGTCCGTTGCGATCCTTTCCGATCGTGTAGAACAATGGCACATCAGGGGGATCTGAGTAATATCCATTGCGGATGTTCTCAAGTAAATTTTTGACCGTGTCCCAGCACTTCCCATTGAACAATGGCTCGCCTGAGGTGGCATCCTTGAGAGGACCATATGTCTTCATAACAGCAGCCACTCGACTGAACAGGATTTCGGGTGGAGGGACATAGCGACGAACTCGAGAAAGGATCCACCATGGGTGAGACTTCAGCTTTGACTCGTATGCAATGCCCTTGTACTTCAGCACTTCTTCGACAGCGTGCTTATCATCCAAGTCAGTGAGAAAGATGGCTGCGCTGAGTGCCCGAGCAAATGGACGACGTAAGCCATGGCTGAGTGGGATGCTGAACTGGTGGAATAGATGCCAAATGTCACCTTTGAACCGGCTGCGAGTGAGAGATTGGCTTTGAGGCTCATACTGCAGTACATCAGTGACCATCTGACTGATCACTGCCTGTGCTGTCGGGTCCAAGGTTGAACTCGAAATGGATTGCTCTCCATCTGTTTCGGGGAATACATTAAAGTCAGGTTCATGCTGAAGAACAAATGGAGGACTGTCAAGTGACAGAGGGTCAAAACTGGCATGGTCAACATTGCCCCTACCACGGAATGGTTGAGGTGCTGCACACAGTTTGGAGTGGTCCAAATGGATGTCAATAGGGGGCTCGTTACCAGTGATGGCAGAAACTGGCTTCGTTATGAGATGATTGGCTTGACAAAGGATGGAAAATGGAGGCTTCCCAAAGGCTGACAGTGGAGTAGGTGTATGGGATTTCAAGAGTGTTGGTGAGATCAAGTAGCCTGGAACACAGACCTCTTGTACAACCATGATGACTCGAGATGGTGTGACATTGACACCATCAAATGTTGCAAGCCGATCAAGTGCAATGGCTCCCCGTGCAATGGTTCGACCATCAGGTGCATGCATGACCACAGGTGTGCCAGCAGGTGTGGATGAGGAAACCCTCTCTGGGAGCTTGATGGTAGTGAGGATGGAATAGAGGGACCACATGGCATAGGCCTCGAGGACAGCATGGCTGGTGAACTTGGCTGGAAGGCTTGTGCTTGCCCATAGGGGACTGATGCATACTGCAGGGTCCCTGTTGAGCTGCTGTCGCAAGATGCTTCGACACAAGGCAGGAAGTCCTACAGTTGCCTGTGAAGCTGCATGGTGCTCATAGGCCAGCTGCCCAATCTCCAGTTGGCCAGAAAACGGAGGGGAGCGAGATGATGGAGCCAAATCCTTGCACAAACGTTCAAGATTGGCAGTGATATTTACACCAACCTTGTGGTATGCACTGGACTGCAAAAACGTGAGAAGGGAATGAGGCAGGGAAAGATATTGACCCTGCAAAAATGACATTGTCTGTTTCAGATGAAGGGAATGAGAAAGAAAGGAGGCTGGGTCAGATGGCAGTGGCTGACCTGGATGAGATAGACTACATTCCCATAAGCCACCTGGATGAGAGACACATGGCCACTGACACCCTTCATGATATCTGTTGGCCACTGAAGAGAGAGTCCAACAACAACAGGGTTTGCATCAGTGTGACAGTCCATGATTGTGTTAAAGCGAAGGTTGACTTGGTGAGTTGATGTCAACAACACAGAAGACCAATTAGGGGGCAGAGTGAGAGGTTCCATGTCATTCACAGCTGGTAGCACAGGAGTAACACCAGTAGAAAGGGATGGAAAGACAGACAGAAGTCGATCCTTGTCAGCTCGGATGTTGTCAGTGAACACAAGTTTGGGTGGACCATGGCCAAAGCTCCTGAGTGATGGCAGCAGGGATTCGAGGACAGGGGCCCAATCATCCTGCCCCTTTGAGGGAGTAAAGTTCATTGAACGTATTTCACCATATTCATTGACTGTTGTAAATAGGGCATGGAAGGCTGGGACTCCTTCAATCTTGCCAAGACGCTTGATTGCCTATCAAAGCCACTTGTCAACAACAAAGAACCACAATGAGCACAAAGGTAGGATAGTACCTTGAAACTATGGTCCTGTTTAATGACATCTGCAGGCAGTGAAGCAATGAGTTGACGCATTGCTGGTGCAGACTCTTCGACAAGCATGTCATAAAACCTTGCAAAGTATCTTGCACTTGGGACGAAGCCAGCATAGCCACTGCGATCACGAAATGCTCCAAAGGGGGTTGCTTTGGCCCAAAGAGTGGAGAGTGCACCCTTCTCGCTTCGGTGTAGTACCATTTCAAGGAATTGACACTGAAGCAAGTCATATCGTTGGTAGTGGGCTGCTTCAATCATTGTCGTGAACTGCTCTGGGCCAATGCCAGCGCTGAAGGACTCTCGGAGGAGGGATGCAAGCCGCAATGTGAGCCCACTTCGATAGGTGAGTCGGAACTGGAATTGGTCTCGCAGAGGACGTGGTAACATGTCAAGGACAGCTGGGGTCCAGCTGAAGAAGGTCTTGCCACAGTCCTTGTGACCACAGACATATCGATAACCTACAATGTACACATTCCGATCAATGTCAACCACACGACGAGGATAGGGGGCAAAGCCATGCTTCTGGAGGTAGACACATGACTTCTTCACAGCCTGACGACCAGCAGTATAGCAGGCTGGGCATGGTATTTTGTCGACAAGAGTATGCGGCAGCCATACGAAAATCTGCGGCTGGTGGAAGATACTAGCAGAGAGCTGGAACGTGGACTTCGCAGCGAGGTAAGGGTTATCCACTCCATCATAGAAGGAGTGTCGCTGATAGCACAGCGGAAGGCCTGATGTATTTTTCTTCATCTCTGCAGTAAGGCGTTCACGGATGGATTGGTACTCGGCCATAAGCCAGGTGGGCAATGTGGCCCGCGTGTTGCTACCAGACCTGGCAGTATCTAGGGGTGGCGGCGATGCGGCGCCTTCATGTATGGACTCCTGGGCATCATTCGGACTACCAACTCCCTCATCTTCCTCATCACATCCATGTGCAAACTCGTCCAATACCTCGTCATCCATGGCTTCTTCGTCCTCGAGGACATAAGCAGCACTCAGGTCAGACCCATAAATGTTGGCATCCGGTTGACATGCGGGTAAGGTAGCACGCTCCTGTTCGGCGTGAACTGAACCCTGTGTCTTTCGCTGGGGTAACTGCTGAGTGGGCACATCCGATCGTGTTATCCCCCCTTCAGCATGTGAGGGAATCGCTAATGTGGATGGGCTGCTGCTCGTAGGTAGATTTTCTATGTACAAAGAAAGTGAGCATTGTAATTAGCAAAGAAAAGAGAGAAACACACCCCCAGTAGCTCCCAGTGTTCGAGATGCGTCCAGTGATGATGACCGTGAAGGAACGGCAGACGACACTGCCGAAGAACCTGCACAAGGAAGGGTGTCAACACGGAAACGAAGCAGGGCACAGTCAACACTGTGAAACTCACCCTTTTCAGTGGTGTTTCTTGGCTGAGCCGGCTCACCATTCTTGCGTGGCCTTCCGACGTTCTTTGCACCGGGTGGGTTCTTTGACCCTTTCGGACGTCCACGAGCACGTTTGGCCAGGTCAGACATAGTGGGTTGACAAGTAGCAATCGCTTCAGTGAAAACAAAGCTCACTGCCGTCAAGATTCAAGCACAGCGTTGACGAGACGACACAGCGCAGTCAGAATGTCCACAGCACGCTGTGGAAAAGGCCTACCTTACAAGGTAAGTCCCGTAAGTCCCATTCAAACTCCGATAAGTCTTAGGACCCGTACAGGTTTGGACGGACTGCCGCAGCAACAACAGACAAGCTGCAACGGAGTCAGGTGACCAAAATCCCACGGCACAACGCAGCACGAAGGGACTCACCGCGCGCTGCAATGCATTCGACCATCGCGACCTCTGGTCGACCCCACGGCCGTATCTAATATATATATATATTTGCTCGTCCCTCTGCCCATCTGTTGGGAGGTACCAACAAACCGTCCAACCACAGCACGATCAAGACGGACAACCTGCCAAGCGCCTCCATCACCAGTCTTACCGCTACCAAAGTGGACACCGCAACCAACGCGCACACCACCGCTTACCAAAGCACGGACGGCACTGCCACACGCGCGAGTTTTGCAATGGACTCAAGCATCGCACATTGAGTGGGTGCATTATACCATTCATTTTCTATATCATAGGTATGCAAACCTATACTATACCCTTCTACTAAAGGACTACTCGTCGAGTGGGTGTGTTGAAATTCCTACTCGATTACTACCATTCTTTGGTACTTACTGATAGTTTCCTTATTGGTGCGACGAGCATCCTCACATAAGCACAGACTATTTTCATCCATTCGAGGATTCCTTTCACCTCAGTGTTCCAAGATGAATCACTGAGGTAAGATACTGTTACACACTCTTTTATTTAGTACTAACCTACCTACTAAGTTGCCTCTGAGCTAGCTAGTTCCCTACACGAGCCATCTAACAAAAGAGTGCAGTGGAATTGATCTGTGGTCGGCCTGATATCATTTCTTCAGCACCAGTGCAACCTTGGCAGTCTACTGCATCCATTCCTGACCTTCTGACTGCCTCGTCATCGTCACAGATCACTCCTAGCACCTTTGCATGAGACGAATGGGAGTAAAGTTACACTATGGGAAAATTCAATTCCCTTGCTTGACAAGGGTTCTGGGACTTCGTTATATCGTGAGAACATCCTACAGTTGCGGACGAGCAAACACGACAATTTTAATCATCGAATTATTCACACCTCACACAACATCCCACAAGTCTAAAAGCTGTATAATAGGCATATTTAGAACATAGAGATACAATCTGCACGAGCCAATTTTCGTGCTACTAGGTTTGGGAATATTGACCCCCAAAAATTTGGCCAACCCCCTAAAAAAATCACAAAAATCTCGAAAAAATGTGGAATGGACAGTATTTGGTTGGTATGATATGATTGTACTGTCAGAATACAATGAATCACACTGGTGGTGAGCAAAAAAAATGAACAAGTTCAAGCTTTGAATCAAGATGTGAGTCATGTGACTGTGGGAATTCCAGTGGGACTCTTTGTTGGATGAGCTCTGATGCGGCTGTGGCCAGCACCAGCACCCACACCACAGTTGCAACTGCAATCGCATTGACAATCATGCCCATGACTGCACCACCTGCACCTGCACCTGCACCTGCGTGACAACGATGACCAGCACCAGTGCCACCACCACGACCACAACCACAGCACTTGCACTCACTGGTGCCATGACAATGACCACAGCACCTGCACTCACACTTGCACCTGCAGGACGATGACCAGGATGAGCACCACGATGACAACGACAATGACTGTGACTACAACTAACTGCATCACAACCATGCCCACAACCACAGTGCCTGCTCCTGCACAATGATGATGACAATGACTGAGACCACAACTGCAGCACCTGCACAATGACGACGACAACAATGACCAGCACCAGCATGACCATGACCACTACGGTCACAATGATAATGATGGAGACGGCAATGGCAGCGATCATCAGACAAGAGTTGTGTGACGCATTTGTATAGTAAATGCTATAGTAAATAATATTTGTCTTATTATACACCCTCCAAGTGGACCAATGGGTAAACCTACATCAGTACCCTTATACCTGGGGTAGGGGTTGAGCCCTGGATACCTGTGGGTCATTCCCTAGCCATGATTGGCGCTGTCCTCGACAGTGCATAGTTGTTTTTTTTGGGTCAAAAATTTGGCCGCCCCAAAAACACGTGAGAAAAATTCGGGGGGACTGTTTTTCGATGTAATTTGACAGTCCGAGTTCAAATCTGGTCTTAGTTTTTCATGAAAAATTCATGGGCACGCTGTATCAAATTTGTCGAGTTTGCCTGTCCGCAACTGTACAACTGAACTTTTTGCCTTCTTTGGAAGTGTTACCTTTCAATACACTTCAGTAGTAAGCAAATTGTACTCCTTGAATAACTGTAATTGACTTTCGCCATTCCAATTCAATTCGTCAAGCAAGGGTTCTGGGAAGACCTTATTGATATAAGAAGGGCGAGAGGAGCCACAAGAGCTGCGAGCGATACCAAGGCTGGCAACTGAGGGCAAGCCAGTTGAGTGCGAGCAGGGGGCGGCGGGGAGCATTGTGACAGCTGAGCGCACAACGGGACAGGAGTCGTGGAGGTCGACAGGATGGCTGCACTGGGCAGAGAACCAGAAAGGGGAGCCAGTAAATGCCATAGGCGCATCGTGTTTGATGCAGACAGACAAGAAGCCTCCAGCACGCAACGATTATAATACGCGATGTAACGCAAGCAGGTCTACCAAAAGTATATAGAAACACAGTACAAGATATTGGATTTAGTTTCCTCCAGAAATGCATGCTGCAGCCACCGGGCAAGCAGAGGGTCAAGCCAGACTCAGCGAATGTTACACAAAGCACACATCGTTGTAATGGAGATAACGGAGAATTCGAGATACGGCTCTGATTTCCTTCTCCCGACGCGAACCAGGGAATATGCGGGCGAGAACGTGAGCCCAGGCAGGCGTCATCAATCCAGGGTCATGCATCCGGGAATATTCCCAGAACTCGGGATAGTAGCCAGCGGTCTCCCAGTCGATGATCCCTGTAATTGTGGAGCCTTCGACAAGAATATTCTTAGGGAGAAGGTCACCGTGAGTGAGGCAGACCTTTGCATCCGTGGGCAAGCAGCTGAACAGTTCATCCACGAATTCTTGACCACAGAAATCGAGAAATATGCTGCGATAGTAGTCGAGATACTCCTGGATGCTCGAAAATGCGTATGAAGGATGCCAAGGATAGGGCATGAACCGGTTGTTGTAGGGACCACCAGTGACGGACCCAAGTGTCAAGCTCGTGTATGAGTGCATCTCTTTGAGAACGACAAGCAGCTGATCAGCGATGTGGTTGAGTTCGAGGGAAGACATGCTGTCGATAACGGTGTCGAGAGGCAGGCCACGGCATTCTTCCATGAAGAAATACCACACACCCTTCGTTTTCCAGTTCCAGGGCTCAACAACAACGTTGGGGAAGGGGGCGTGATGCAACACACGTGGTGTAGGGACAGAGAGGCGTTCGTGGACAAACTGGAGAGCACGGACTTCCGCATCATGATCCCAGCCGAACTTGACCAGAATGCCAGGTGCAAATCTAGATACGGCCTTGTCTCCGCCAGGATTGACACGTTCTAGGGCTATAAACTCTTTCGTGCTGGCCGGTGAAGGGAGAATAACCTTCGAGGTGATGATGAATGATAGTACCGAGGGACTTCAAAGGGCTTACGGTCACTGATGGCATAACTGAAGCTTGAAGATGGAGGATGGGTCAGAGCCCAATATTTGCCAGGTTTTCGAATGTCCAGCAAAATTTGTCCGGCGTCTTGTCCAAGCGCCTTTGAATAGGACGAGCGGAGTTTAAATGCTTTCGGTGGCTCTTGGTTCTTGTGCTAAGCCTGTATGATCCAACCTTCGAAACCGCAGCGTGATGTTGCGACGGCGCTCTCAGTACTTGATCAACCTAATCATGAGTACACTCAGTACTGAGTACTTGAGCCATGAGATGCTAACAACAACTCCCTTGAAGTTATAGGGGACAATAGTCGTTCTTGAGATTGTAGTAGCACGTTGCAGAGTCGCCCTTCTAGGGTTCACTTCGCAGATTCTCGGATCAGGGTACCTCTTCACGACAGATCTACATTCGGAAATCTTCGGCTTTCACATTCTTTTCCCTCAGAGGGGAATTCCGGCATCCCCCCCGGGCCCCCCCCAAACGTTTGGTTCCGGGACTAGTACTAGTAGACTGTATACATAGTCGCCTCCTTGAGCCCCAAATTTGCCAGGCCATTCACATTTTGAACCTCTGCCCTGTACTGTCTCATCTCAGGCTCTCATAATATTGTTTGTCTCATTGAACTACTCTAACCCCTCAGTGAGCACTTTTGTTACACTTTACATTCTCTAATCTTACTTCCCCAAGTCATGGCTGCTGCAGTTCGTCGTCTCGCTATCAATCCGTACGGTGATCAGTACCCGGATAACAACATCACAAAGGAGATCGTGCTGCAGGCAGATGGCTTGGTGGCAGACAACCCCAATGACCGTCACGTTCTTCTTCGCTGGACAAATGGGACAGATTTGGAGGGAAAACGCTACACTCAGATCATCCACCTCACCGGTGGACCAGGCAACTACCAGTTCCATACACCACAGGTCAAGATTCACTCCGATCGATCCATACATGTAAACACAGTTCACATTCTTGGCGACTACTCGCGGGCGCAGCGTGACCAGATTATAGCACTTGCAATGGCCGTCGAGTTCAACAAGAAGTCGCGTGTCAACAACTGCCAGACCTGGATGCGTGACCTACTTGAGGTCATGGTCAATAATGGTCTCCTTTCTTCGGAGATATTTGCCAAGCTCGACGCTGATGTTCCGCTCAAGAAGCGTGTTCTGGAGCTGCCGGAATAAATTGCCTAAGCCATTTGCGCCACCCAGGTACTTGTTGTGTGCCCTCTGCATCTGCATGTCCTACTTAAACAAATCTCCAGCGAAGCTTGCACGGGTATTGCACCTAATTGCTTCAGATATTTTGCATGACTCAGAAATGCTGATTGATTTCCTGTATATAAAGAATCGGCATTGTCATTAAAGTATCCTCTAATCGACTTTTGGGCGCTCCAAGGAAGACAAACAGATGAGTTAGTGCGAACTGGGCCGCTTAGGTACGTGTCGCTAGTATCACTGGCGTCAAGTGGCCAGGAACTAAAAGTACCTCGTCTCGAGAGGCGAGGGACCGTCCAATTTGAAGGAAAAGTTCAGACCGCGCAACTAGGGAGCCTTGAGCACGTGTGAGGATGAACTCGATTTAGAGACGCAGCACGAAGCGCTACCTGTATGAGTTAAACGAGACGGAACATGATTGGAGAAACGGACGAACGATCCAAAGTTCATAAACTTTGGTTTGGGTCACAAAAAGAGATGCAACACGATCTCTGGTGGGAAAATTTGAATCCGGAAATATTGTCGCTAAGGGCAGTGATTGCCAGCGCTAAGATCATCGAGATTGTGCAGTCAGTCACTGGGGGAGGACCACCGAAGAAGACACCCGGAGCTACAATCCCTGGATCGGGGACCCGCTAGCCTACCTTGCTGAAGAGTGGCGCGCAGGAATCTGTTACCCGGGAGACGATCACCTTTCGCCTGGAGTCTTTGACTCTACCCGATTCTGTATTTACCAGGTCGAAGGGGACTGGCATATTGTGATCGAGAGTAAGCGCAACGAACGCAGGGACGGCAACTCGATATACATACCTAGCGATTTGTTAAGGAACCCATACTTTAATGTCGTCCGATGGTACTGGATGAAAAAGGTGATGTTAGTAGGTATGACGAGGGCAGAAGCGAGGCAATCTGCCAATGAAAGCTTACTGAGCCGATCCAAAATGGGATATACGATGGAAGAAGCCATCATCAGTAAATTGACCGAATACTGGCTGTTCATGTTAGAAGACAGGAATGACCGCCGGTTCTCGTGCGAGCAGTAAGAGTGCTGTACAAGCGGTTGAAGTCCAGTGACTTCAACATCACAGAATGGTTCATGAACCACCTGGAGGGCCTAGACAAGGTGGAGTTAGGCAGCATGGAGATCTCGCAAGATGCAACGACTCACCGGGACGTCGAGTGCAACAAGACCTCACCATCTGATAGCAGCTACTCTACGTTAGAACGGAACACTGTGATCACGAAGGACGCCACTCGAACGATTCCCAAACCGATACTCCTCGTCGTTCACACCAATGAACAACCGGCGGGTGCGTTGGTCAACACCGGATCCCTGGCCGACTTCATGTCGTTGAACCTGGCAGAGAAATTAAAAGTGGTGCGTATATGGTTAGAAAAACCCTTACCGATCCGACTTCCCACACAGGGATCCCAATCGAAGGTCAACCCCAGTGAAAACTGGACCTTACCTGGTGTGACCACGTGTGATGAGATATGAAATCGATATGAAAAATATGAGGAGGTGTGAGATGAATATGACGCCTTCCTTTTTTGGGTACTGCGCCCTGCGATACGTCCGTCGACTGCATCGTTTACACAGTTGCACCCAGCACAGCGCATCGCATCCACGCACGTACGTACTGGTGAGCAGACGCACACACACGCACACGCACACGCACTCCACATCTCCGCTCTGCCCTTACTCACACCGTTGCAGCTTTCCTCCACGATGGCCGAGTCCACTATGGCTTCAAGTGCATGCAGAGGCGAGTACACCTGCGCCTGCGACAAATGTAGCTTCAGACAGCCTCAGAAAGTCTCCAAAGCAACGTGGTATCGCCATGCCAAAGCTACCTCCGAGCAAGCCAAACCTGGAGCAGGGAACCATTCCGTCAAGACCAAGGCGGACATCATGCGAGCCATGATCAAAAGGCGGCTAGAAACGGTCGAAGACGCTCGTCATCACATTGGTCGTCGCAAGCGTGCTCGTCTCCGGAACATAGTAAGTCGTCTTCATCTTACGGAGTTTCAGTCGTTGACTTGATCTCCAATGTAGGAACTGCCATGCACGCCTGGTCTTCCCGACCAACAGCCCGATGCACCTTCCAACGAGGTATGCTACCCAATTTGATTATTTTCTCTTGGCGATATTGAGATATAGTACCTGTAGGAATTACCGCACGTGCCTGAACTTCTTGAACAACTACAGTTGCGGACAGGCAAACTCGACAAATTTGATACAGCGTGCCCATGAATTTTTCATGAAAAACTAAGACCAGATTTGAACTCGGACTGTCAAATTACATCGAAAAACAGTCCCCCCGAATTTTTCTCACGTGTTTTTGGGGCGGCCAAATTTTTGACCCAAAAAAAACAACTATGCACTGTCGAGGACAGCGCCAATCATGGCTAGGGAATGACCCACAGGTATCCAGGGCTCAACCCCTACCCCAGGTATAAGGGTACTGATGTAGGTTTACCCATTGGTCCACTTGGAGGGTGTATAATAAGACAAATATTATTTACTATAGCATTTACTATACAAATGCGTCACACAACTCTTGTCTGATGATCGCTGCCATTGCCGTCTCCATCATTATCATTGTGACCGTAGTGGTCATGGTCATGCTGGTGCTGGTCATTGTTGTCGTCGTCATTGTGCAGGTGCTGCAGTTGTGGTCTCAGTCATTGTCATCATCATTGTGCAGGAGCAGGCACTGTGGTTGTGGGCATGGTTGTGATGCAGTTAGTTGTAGTCACAGTCATTGTCGTTGTCATCGTGGTGCTCATCCTGGTCATCGTCCTGCAGGTGCAAGTGTGAGTGCAGGTGCTGTGGTCATTGTCATGGCACCAGTGAGTGCAAGTGCTGTGGTTGTGGTCGTGGTGGTGGCACTGGTGCTGGTCATCGTTGTCACGCAGGTGCAGGTGCAGGTGCAGGTGGTGCAGTCATGGGCATGATTGTCAATGCGATTGCAGTTGCAACTGTGGTGTGGGTGCTGGTGCTGGCCACAGCCGCATCAGAGCTCATCCAACAAAGAGTCCCACTGGAATTCCCACAGTCACATGACTCACATCTTGATTCAAAGCTTGAACTTGTTCATTTTTTTTGCTCACCACCAGTGTGATTCATTGTATTCTGACAGTACAATCATATCATACCAACCAAATACTGTCCATTCCACATTTTTTCGAGATTTTTGTGATTTTTTTAGGGGGTTGGCCAAATTTTTGGGGGTCAATATTCCCAAACCTAGTAGCACGAAAATTGGCTCGTGCAGATTGTATCTCTATGTTCTAAATATGCCTATTATACAGCTTTTAGACTTGTGGGATGTTGTGTGAGGTGTGAATAATTCGATGATTAAAATTGTCGTGTTTGCTCGTCCGCAACTGTACCTGATCCACCTTACGAGGTATGTCGTCCAAAAACCACATATTTCCCTCAAACTAATGCCGATATCCAATGTAGGGACCGCCACATATGCCCGATCTTCCTCACCAACAGTTGGATCCATATAATAATGAGGTATTTGTGCAATTCACTTGCATCCTTTCACTGATACTGATGACCAACATAGGAATGGGCACGCTCGCCTGATCATTGGTCCCCGATACCTCCGGATGACGAGCCCGATGAGGTATGTGACCTAATTCAATAATATTCTCTTACCGACGCTGACATCTGGCGTAGAGACCACCGCCGCTGCCTGATCATTGGTCTCCAGCACCTCCAGGAGATCATGCTGACGAGGTATGTTTCCGTGATGCCCTTCCTGCTAGTACTGACGTGCAGTGTAGGAACTACCAGGAATGCCTGAGCATCGGTCCCAAGCACATCCAGAAGAACGCCCTGCTGAGGTAGGTTGTCCGTATCAAATATTTATTGGCTTATACTGATAGCTAACACAGGAACCACCACGAACGCCTGATCGTCAGTCTCCGATGCCTCCAGAAGATCACCCAGATGAGGTATGTTGCCCATGTCAGTCGCTTTCTGTTAGTATTGACGTGCAACGAAGGAACCACCACGCACGCCTGATCACTGGTCTCCAGCGCCTCAAGAAGAGCGTCCATCCGAGGTATGTCGCCCATGTCAGTTGTTTTTTGTTAGTATTGACGTGCAATGAAGGAACCATCGCGCACGCCTTCCCCAATGCCTCCAGGGGAACACATCAACATAGAGTATCAACACAGGCAACATCCTGTTGTTGACATCATAGCTCTGGCAAGAACTGCTGTCCTTCCATCAATGCGCCATACCATGGACTTTATATTGGCTCTCAAGAATGCCTCGCTGGATGATCCAATTGCCAAGCTCAGTCGAGATACTCTCCAGAGATTACGGACTCCTCCTGATCATGACATTTCCATCGAGGACCGGGGCACCCGCTTCTCTATATCAACATACCTAGCTCTCGAGAATAGCTCTCAGGCTGCTTACAATCGTGTCTGCAAAGCAGCAAGGAAGGAGTTTTCTGACTCCCGTGGTGTAGACACCCTCCTAAGCTTTCATAATGTCGAAAAAATCATCGCTTCATACACCGGTGTCGTCTCCGTTGAACATGATATGTGTCGAAAAAGTTGCATTGCGTATACTGGTCCATTTTCCCATCTTGAAGCATGTCCAACTTGTGGTACATCTCGCTGGCAGGAGGAGAGACTTCAGGGAACCCATGGGCGATCCAAGATTCCTGCCCAAACCTTTACAACCATTCCTATTGGCCCGCAGCTTCAAGCTCTGTACCGGAACAACAACAGCGCAGGTGATATGGACTACTTGCAACGACGGACGGAGGAGGTCCTCCAGCAGATACGAGAAACAGGAAGTATCCCTGTCATTGATGATATAGCAATGGGCTGGGACTATCTTGGCGCCGTTCTGGATGGTGATATTAAGCCCCATGACATTGTTCTCATGGTTTCTCTCGATGGAGCGCAGCTATACGATAGCAAAGAGTTGGACTGTTGGATCTACATCTGGATCATCGTCAATTTACCCCCAGACAAACGCTATCGCAAGCTTCATGTTCGCCCAGGGGGATTTATCCCTGGCCCCAACAAACCCAAGAATGTCGACTCTTTTCTCTTCCCAGGCGTCCATCACCTCGTGGCCCTCCAAGCCGAGGGTCTCCCCATCTGGAATGCTCGGACGGACTCACGGTACCTCTCCGATCTCTACCTGATTTTCACTACTGCAGATGGACCGGGCCTTGTGTATTGGAATGGGATGGTGGGTCACAGCGGGAAGAACGGTTGTCGCATGTATTGTGGAATCCCCAGCAGACGAAAAACGAGAGGGAAACACTACTATCCAGTCCTACTCAAGCCTCGCGACCGCTGTACCCAAGGTAGTGATCACCCAGACATTGATGTCTTTAAGCTCCCGCCTGGTGGATGTGCCGAATATGCCGACCATCTCCAGACCATCGTTTCTGTGCCCAACCAGACGCAGTGGGACAAGCAGAAGACAAAAACTGGCCTAACCAAGCCCCCTCTCATTCTCGCACTCCCACCAACCCGATCGCTTGGTGTCCCTTTGTGCATGACAACCAATATCATGCACCTTGCTGGAAATATTAGCGACCTCTTGATCTCTCTCTGGCGTGCTACCATTGATCATGCTGCAGACGACCCAGCAGACTGGCCATGGGCAGTGCTGTCGGACGAGGACGTCTGGCTCGCCCATGGCAAAGCTGTTGAGCGTGCAGGTAATCATCTTCCCAGCTCTTACGATCGCAAACCTCGCAACATCGCTGAGAAGATCAATACCCAGTACAAGACCTGGGAGTTCCAGCTGTACATATTCGGCCTTGCTCCCATCCTACTCTACAACGTTCTGCCGATGGAATACTGGGCTAACTACTGCAAATTAGTGTGCGGATTTCAGATAATGTGCCAAAGTGCATTGTCGAAGGAGGAGCTTCTTGATGCCCACGCATTGCTGTGCAGCTGGGAACATGAGTTTGAGCCAATTTATTACAGGCTACAGGAATCGCGTATCCATTTTGTGCGGCCGTGCGTGCACCAAGTCGTCCATCTCGTCTCAGAGACCATATTTAAAGGCCCTCCCATCTGCTATGCCCAGTGGACAATGGAGCGCATGATCGGTAACCTTGGTGAGCAAATACGACAACCTTCCAAACCTTTCGCAAACTTGTCTCGTGAGGGCGTTCGGCGATGTCAAGTCAACTCCCTCCTCAGCATTATGCCCGAACTCGACGACTCAAACCCTGGACTTCCATATGGCTCTGTCGATCTTGGCGACGGATATGTTTTACTTCGGAAACGTGCCAAGCATCCAATCATTCCTCGAGGTGACGAAGCTACAGCCATTCTGGAATTTCTTGACCCTGGGTATGCCTTACCACGCATCACAAAATGGGCCCGGTTGCGTCTACCAAATGGTCAAATTGCTTGCTCGGCCTGGAGAGAGAAGCTTCGCCTTCCAGAACAGATTCGTATTTCACGCAATGTCAAGGTACGTCTGTCTTCCTACTGAATTGTATCGTCACACTGACAAGTACCTTGTAGTTTTTCTCTCACGGTACTACACAGTGCGGAGAGGTTCAGTATTTTACTCGGCTCGCTGTTGGCCATGACGAACACGCTGAGTTTGTCGATGTTGCTGTTGTCCGCATGTATTCTACACCTGATGCTGAGTTACTCCGGCTCTCACATCATGTGGTATTGGCTTCGCAACTTACAGACACAATCTCAGTAATCTGCATCCAGCAGATTATTGGCGTCATTGCAATGATCCCTCGGCAAATGGTACTGCCGTCTGGCATGGAACAAGAAGTGTATTGTTTGATGGAACGGCCAGGGTATGACATATCAGACTGGGGTGTACCATACAGTGTGTATTGTGAAGGGGACGATGATGATGGGGATGATGATGTTGAGTAGACACGTGTACAGTTTTATTACATTGTCCAATCGAAAGCATTATATTACCTGAAAGCAGGGGACAGGAGCACAGCGATCACCAAGAAAAAAGAACGAAAAAGTTACTCCAGCTTACGACGCTTATTCTCCCGTTCAAGCTGCTCCTTCTCACATTTAGCCACAATTTCCTTCCTGCTTACAATTTCGTGGTCGAGGATGGAAGGGTTGAATGAGCGGATGTAGTACTTCCACTCCTTGGAGGGCGCATAGTCCCTGGGCGATGGATTAGGGGTGCGCCTAGTAAGAACACGGCAAGGGAATCCGCGAACAGTGTACGACGCCCTGGCAGAGATGAAAGCGTACTCAAGGTTTTAAATATGTGAACTTACCGCATGTCAAAACGATTTGTAGCATCTTCAATGCTATCTTCGAGTTTGACATTGCCGTCAACACCTTGGTCTTCAGTCTTGATACGCCCAGAGTCAGCATCCTCAATCTTGGGAACAAGGCTATAGTATGACATGATATAAAATGTTTTGAATGGTCAGATAAATGGACTTACGGTGTGTCATTGCGATCACTTTCAAGATGCTCTTCAGATTTGGCACTGCAGGAGTCTGGGTCCTCGGCTTTGATGGATTCTTCAAACTCTTGTAAAAGGTTGTCTTGAAATTCAAGCGTGATATTTTCGAGGGGGATGAGTTCTGCGTCGGGCCCTCTGACCAGAGGACGACAGCCATGGTATGTGTGAAACTCGGGGTGTTTGATGCATACCACAATCCTCTAGTAATATTTGGATGAGACCACTACAGAGGAATCAAACGAAACTTACCTTTTTTCCTGGAGAGGTTATGTCAAGAGAGAAAGTGTACGCGTCCCAATCGGACAAGACACCTTCAAGGTCAATGAGGACAGTGTCCTCCACCATGGAAATGGTTGGTGTGGGAGCAAAAACCAAGTGCAGTCCGGGCGGCGATGACATTACGACAGGACAATAGAGTTTAGCTGGTTGGTTGAGCCTAACAGTGAGGTAATCCAGGGGATGGGAAATTTACCTAAGCCAAACCTTCGCTTCCTCCTCCTCGCCCCCCCCGCCATCGTCGTCATGTTCTCCATGGGCAATGGCGAAGCTATGAATTTTGGTCCTGTTTCTCCTCAAGGGACTGACTCACATATACCTTCATCCCCTGATTCAATTGAAAACTCGCTTTTACTATTGTCTCTGCAGCACAGGGCAACGGGGTACATGGGCCCACAACATGTCCCTTATGCATCATATCCATCTTAGGTTAGGGGGGAGCAAAAATCGCAAAGCGATTTTTGCGATATGTCCAGCTTGCGGAGCTAGAGAGACGAGTGCGAGAGGGAAGGTGGTTCCTGTGCGGGGACAGAAGACCGGGGTGCCTTTCGACTTATTGTCTCATCAGCCCTTCTCGTTATCTCTTTTATCTGTAGACAATTGCTGAGTCGGAATCTCAAACAGCGGGGTTGGTACGGCAAAGTTACCACATGATTCCCTAATCAACCAATCGGTACTAAGCTGGCAAGCGTCTCCGATGCCGAGAACCACGTTGTGGGGGGCAGAGCGGCACTACACACAGCCTTCGCGATAGGAAGACGGTTACTCACTTAACCGATTGGACTAGCTCTCCCCTTTGTCAAGCACGTCCAAGGAACTCCTCCTGCTGCCACCTATATGTGTCTCACTTCTAGCCCCCTTATTACTATCAATCTTCACTGCAATGACCTACCAATGAAAGCTGTCATTGATTCAGGCTCTACTCTTAATGTTGTCAAAGCCAGTATCGCCAAGACTGTCATCAAGATGCCTATTGATACCTCCCATTCTATGGTCATGAGAGATGCCAACGGTGGTACCTCTAAGCTCATTGGTCTTATTCAGAATGTCCCTCTTTTCTGTGGAGCTGCTCAGACTTGGACCAATCTCTTTGTCTCCCCTGATAACGACTCTGGCTTCGATCTCCTCCTTGGTCGTCCCTGGGCCCATGGAAACTCTGTTAGTATTGTTGAAAGAGACTCTGGAACCTATATCATCTTTGGAGCTGATACCAACCATCCATTGGAGATGTGTGCTGTCAATGTGCACACTGCTAGTCACACTGGAACTGAATTAATGGCTACTCTTGAGCCAGACAGTGAGATGGAAGAAGATTCTACTGCTCTGCATTTATTCCCACTTGATCCTGTGATTCTGGATGTCCCCACAGATGATTCCCCAGACTTCCCTGAAGTTCCCAATGTCAATCCCCCCTCATCTGAGAATGTTTTCCCTATACTGTTTTCGCCTCCTGGTTCTCCTTTGATGCCACCTGGTCCAGTGCGCTATGTTTCTCCAGCTCATATATCCCCTCCACTATCTCAGTCCTCATCTCCCATGTCTGCTCTGGTCCACGAATATAATCCTCCATCTCCTGACCCCAATCTCTCTGCAGATGAAGCTCTTTGAAGGATTATTGAACAGATTGAGACTCCTGGAAATACTGCTGCTGCTGAAGAACACCCTGTTATCACTCACATTTGTGCTAGGATTCATGAGCAAGAGGGTCACTCCTTCCTTGACAGAATGTTATTGACTACTAGTTGTTTGGTACCTCTCTCAGGCCTCAACCTTGAGACCCCTGCTCAAGAAGGTGTTGATGAATTTAGAACTCCTTACCAGGATTATCTCATCCTGCATAGTCATATGGTCATCATCAATGAAGAGTCTATAGCCAACTCTACTGGCAGAGTCACACAATTTGGGACTGCCTATACTCGATTCTATCCCCATCCCCCCTTCTTGACTATGAATCTGAATTTCCCTCCTGCCACTAGTAATGCTCCTGATCCCCCTCCATCACCTCCTGCTGAACTGCCTACTTGCAATGGATCATCTCCCCCATTGGTCCCAGATCCACTGTCATTGCATCCTACTCCTCCTGGATCTCCTCCTCCTATTCCTACCAGTGCACCTGTCAATGAACTTCCTACTCTTGATCAAGCTCTCCATGTTGTTGCCAGGCATATTGAAGCTGTTGGTGATAATGCTATTGAGCCACTCCATCCTGCTATTGCCTATCTCTGTGCTCAGATTCGTGAGGAAGAGAGATGCTCCATGCTCAACCTTCTAATCTACTTACATGCTCATATGGACAACCCTGGTGCTGAAGAACCTGCTGCTCAAGCTCCTGAACCCCCTGTCTCATCCAGTGACGATGATCCTCCCCCTTCATATTCTGCTGACTCTGTACCTGCTCCTGCTGCCGATCCTACTCCCCCTATCCTTGTGTTCACTCTGGAAGAGGAAGAACAGACTACTCTGCTGTCAACTCATGACTACCCTATCTCTGGTCTGCAACTCCTTATCACTGCTGTTGACCAGGTCACTGAGGACACTCATTCTACTTCATCCCCTGCTGTCACCTCTAATGACAATCCTTCATCATCTTCCAAAGATGATTCACTCCTCTTATGCCCTGCAGAAGTCAACTATCTTGTCAATTTATTTCGCTGATCCAATATGCTTGCTGTTGGTCTCACGTATGCCTCTGCTTACTATGCCAAATATTTTTGATTCTTTTTGTACTACCAATGGTCTTTGTACTCACTATGACCAGAATGTCATAAAACTACCAAACCCTTCCCAAGTATCCCGGTCCTATTTTGATTTGTTTTATGCTGATCTCCTACCTACTCCTGCTGTTCCAAGTTGTTCTTCATCCCATCCCACTCCCACTCCAGTTGACTTATGTTTATCCCAGCCTTACTTCACTTTCAGTGATTTTTGCAATTTACTGTACTTTAAGTGCTGTATTTGTACTGACTCTGAAGATCTTGACGATGAAATAGGCCAATGGTGCCTTGGCACTTATAAATGTGTGGATCGGAAAGTGAAGCCGGTTCCCGGTCACTATCCAGAAGATGTCCACGTTCATCATCAATTCCCTGAAAATCCCCTCAACTCACTCACTCCACTCACTCCCCTGCCACCCGACTTCATTCCCACGAAGAAGCTTACCAATGAGCGCCTGGCTTCTATGAAACTTAACTCTGATGGCTTCCTCTGGCCAGAAGAAGAAAAACTTTTTGCACATGTCATGAAGCTTAATGAAGTGGCGCTAGCCTTTGACAAATCAGAATGTGGCAATTTTCACTCAGACTACTTCTCTCCTTACATCATCCTGGTCCTGCCCCATGAGCCATGGGAGTACTGCAACATCTATCCCTCCTAGCATTTGTGAACGTGTTATCCAGCTGCTTAGAGACAAGATCACAGCCAGACTCTATGAACCCGCACAGTCATCATACCGTTCCAAGTGGTTCTGTGTTATGAAGAAGAATGGAAAGATCCAGATCGTCCATGATCTGCAGCCTCTCAATAAGGTTACAATCAGAGACGCTGGAGTTCCACCTATTTTGGATGACTTTGTCGAACCATTCGCTGGTTGGCAATGTTACACCATCTTTGATCTCTTTTCTGGATTTGATGCCCGCCAACTGCATCCCAATAGCCGAGATCTCACATCATTCATGACTCCCCTCGGTCTCTTATGACATATTGCCATGCCACAAGGTTACACCAACTCTCCTTCCGAATTCCAAAACTGTACTAGTTTCATCTTACAAGATGAGATCCCACATGTAGCCAATGTATTCATTGACAATCTTCCTATCAAAGGCCCTGAAACATGCTATAACAATGGCAATGGCAATGCTGAAACCCTGCCAGCCAACCCAGGGATTCGTCACTTCATTTGGGAACATGCTGTAGATGTGCACTGGATTATGCATCACTTTGCACATGCAG
The DNA here is from genome assembly GCA_037178675.1 of Scleroderma bovista. Lineage (NCBI taxonomy): Eukaryota > Fungi > Basidiomycota > Agaricomycetes > Boletales > Sclerodermataceae > Scleroderma > Scleroderma bovista. Next base: position 43,489 of record JAYMGJ010000490.1, read on the forward strand.
GCAGAACATTCTCTGGTCCGAAGACCCAACTCTGCCATCCTTGTGTTTTGATTCTTGGCCAAGAATGCCATCCTGATGGTCGCTCCCCTGACCATGGCAAAGTCAAAAAGATCTTAGATTGGCCTCCCCTTGCAATGCCGAAGGATGTGCGCTCGTTTCTAGGTCTCTGTGGAACTGTGCGCATCTGGATTGCCAACTACTCCCTCCTCACTCATCCTCTCATCGACCTCTATCGTAAAGACACTCCTTTCGTCTGGGACGTTCCCCAGCAAGATGCTTTTGATGCCTTGAAGATCACTGTCTCTTCTGCTCCCTCCCTTCAGCCCATAAATTATTCCACAGATCTCCCTGTCATTCTCTCAGTCGACACCAGCTATATCACCATGGGATTCATCCTGTCTCAGTATGATGAGTCTGGTCACAAACATCCTGCTCATTATGGCTCACTTCCTATCAATGAACTCAAATCTCACTATAGTCAGCCCAAACTCAAGTTGTATGGTCTATTCCACGCACTACGTCACTATCGTCTCTTTCTTTATGGCATCAAGAACCTCCACATTGAAGTCGATGCAAAGTACATCAAGGGTATGCTTAATGATCCTGACCTCCAACCTAATGCTACTATCAACCACTGGATCGAAGGTATACTTTTATTCAACTTTAAACTAATTCATGTTCCAGCTGCTCGTCACCAAGGACCTGATGTGCTCTCTAGGCATCAGCCCACTGAAGAGGAGATAGAAGATGGTGAAAGAGATGCCGAAGATGCTGATGAATGGCTAGAAGATCTCTTGTTCTGTACTGCTGCCCACCCTCTTTCTTACGACCCTGTTACACTCCCTTCATTCCTCTCTCAAGATATGACTCAAGATATTATTCTATGACAAATTCTCCACTTCCTCCAAACAACCCAACTCCCATCATTCCCCTCCAACACTGCTCATAAACGTTTCATCAGACGCTCCCTTCAGTTCTTTATTCATTCTGGCCAACTGTTCAAACGTCGAGGCTCTCATACTCCAACTAAAGTCATCTTTGATCATGACCTCCATGCGCAAATTCTCAATCAAGCCCATGAAGACCTTGGGCACCGTGGAGTATTTGGAGCATTCCAAGCTGTCAAGGATCGCTTCTATTGGCCACAGATGTACTCAGACGTTGCCCACCACATTCGTTCTTGCCATGAATGCCAGATCCACAGCACTTGCAAAGTCGAAATTTCCCTCACTGTCTCTCCATCCCCCCAAATCTTCATGAAGATCTATGTTGATGTCATGCTCATGCCAAAAGCTCGTGGTTATCGCTATCTTGTTGCTGCTCGTGATGATCTCTCCCTTGCTGCTGAAGGTCGTGCTCTCAAGCATGCCAGTTCAGACAACCTAGCCAAGTTTTTCTGGGAAGAAATTATTTGCCGTTACAGAGTTATTGCCCAGATTGTCACTGATAATGGCAGTGAGGTCAAGGGTGCCTTTGAGAAGCTCATGCAGCGATACTCTATTCCCCAAATCTGCATCTCCCCCTATAATTCCAAAGCCAATGGAGTTGTAGAGCGTGGACACTTGTCAAGTCCGGGTCTACTCTGGTAGGAGGTCCGGTGTCATGCACCAAATGTGTTTGGTACTGTGGACATGGAGGAAGTTAGCCGATGAAACTAATGCGAAGAACACACCCAAGATCTGTTGAAAGATTGTTCCGACTTGAGGGATACAGACAGCCCTCGCTATCCATATCACACAAAGTCAAGACTATCCTTATGCGAAGAATGAATACAAGCTCGTCGTAGCCATCTATCACACAAGAATGACTATCCTGATGCAAGAGATGAATGCCATCGCTGACAGTGATCTATCGCACGAGAACCATCAAGAAGCAGAAAGAATCCAATGAATAATGATCTTTTTGGTATGAGAAAGGAGTGCAGCCTTCTGCAGTCCAACTCCCATACCAGAACAACCAAAGAAGCAGAAGAAACAATTGAGAAACGAAGGAGAAAGAGAAGAATCATTTTTAGCGCCCAAATGTCAAATTTAGGCGCCCAGTGCTGGCATTCCAATATTTTGAATAGCTCCGCCGTTTTTGAAGCTATCAGGCATGTGACTATACCATCATGGAGCCTAGACCGTGGTCTATCTGCCTGTCAAGTTTCGACGTAAATCTGATTATTTCCCACGGAGATATTCCACCTGCAATCCAGACACCCGCTTCATCAGTCACTATGGAGTCCGCATTTTCTCTGGAACGATTCTCCGCTATTGCAGCAGACCTCAACTATGTCCTGCTCTTGGGACAGCCTCTCCCTGAGCTCCTGTGCACTGCCTAGAACATATCATCCCAGCCTGCTCCCTCAATCCCTCTCATTCTCGGTCAGCGCGTTCTCCTCGTCAGTCCCGTGTCACACACATACTTTGGTCGCCTCAAGTCTATCGTTAGACTTGAAGACTCATACCTGGTCATCTCTGTGTCTCCTGAGTCCTCTGCATATTGTCCTTTCATCCCAGAGTCATGTCACATCCATCTCCCTCCATCATTCATCTCACTTCCCTGGACACGTCGAATCCGCTACTCACGTTTCACTTCCCTGCTATCCTGCAACAAACAGGGATGAAACAGTGCTCTAGAACCCTTCTTAGGAGCCCTTATAGAGTACAGAACCTTCCCCTTACTACTCAAGGGAAGACTGCTCTTGGGGAGCACCAATTTTCGCATTTTTATCCTACAGAAGCTCAACCCAAGGGATTTGTGACACTCTGTGACCAACTGTTACTCCTCTAGACATTCCAGGCCCCCTGACACTGCTCTTCTGGTCGGATCAATTCTCTTATTATCCCCCAGCCACTCCCATCAGTGGCACTGCTTCAGAAGCTCATCTCCAGATCTAAAGTTCAATTAAACACAGGTTGTGCTTCCCTTCTGTCTGAGTCACACAGAGTCACTCTGGCTCACTCTGACTCACTCAGCTGCGCATTATTCATCCCCTCTTGGCATTACTAATCTCCATTATCCTTACCAATCACTTACCAATCATCCTTCAAATCATGCTTATTATGCTGCTTATCAATTCATGACTCATGCCCCTATGATTCATATGCATTATGTCATCGCATATGCTCATTTAGCTTCGATCTACTCATCCCATGCTTTCCCCCCCTCTCTTTTTGGCCCCATGCAATGATTTTTCCATATTCTTGGTTGTGCACCCCTTTTTACCTATGTTTTTGGTCATTCCCTTGGCTCAGCACCTTGTTCAGGCTCTCCCCATCAATGACTCAGCCTGATTACACTGCTTATCAATCGCTTACCAATTTCTTACCAATCTCTTACCAAGCACTTAGTCATTTGTGCTTACAGGGCCACAGCCCCTCCTGTATATAAACCAGCAGCCAAAGGCTGCAAGGAAGTGTCTGCTTCCCCCTCAATAAAGCGACCACATTCACTCTCCCTCACTCTCTATAAGCTCCATCTCTGTCTTTGGACTTGTAGGTCACCCAGTGCTGGCCTAAAGCTCCATTATTGTTGTTTGTCAGATATACTTGATATCTGATCAGTTCTCTAGGCTCAAGCACAGTCTAGCTCATCAATCCACTCTATCCCATCACTGTCCATCGCATTCTTGAAGCAGGAACTGTCCCCTTGCTTCCCCTCTGCTCCATCACTGCTGTTACACCCCTGTCATCAATCCATCACCACTGCTCAACCCCAGGACTCTTCCTAACCACTGTGGTAGGCTGAAGAGGAGTCAATACCATCCCCAGTCGCATCTATTCCCCATCAGAAGCCCTTCCCTTCCCTCCTGCACCTTACCTGAAGGCTTGCAGCACATCCCCCTGTGGAGATCATATACCAGAACCGCAGAGGAATACCACCACTCGCTTATTGTTGTCATTGGGTGTTGGTTGTTGGTTGTTCTGACCTCTTCCCTCACTTAGGCACACACCGGTCAAGTCCAGATGGAAATGGGTGAAGGGAGAGGGCAGAGGGCTGGACAAGAGATTAGTTTGACCGGAGATGGAGACCACTTGGATTCAACGACAAGGGTGTCAAGCATTGATCCCTTGCATAGGTTCCGGTCAAGGTGATGGAGTCAGAGACGGAGGTGGAGACAGACGGAGACTGGAGTAGTGACTAAGTTGATTTCAGACTGAGGAGTACAGAATGACCTACAGAGTACTTATACTAAGTGCAAACTAGGGACGAGTATATACAGTGACAAGTAAACAGCCTGAAAGGTGGACAAGGGATAACTGGAGAAAGTACTAGGTCAGGTGCGATGAAAATAAAGTCAGGTCCGGGTAAAATAAACCAGGTCTGTCAAGATCGGTTCTCCTCGACGATCTTACTAGGAGGTCCAGGGGTGCAGGGAACTAATGAGGAGGTAAGTCCAGACACTAGTATGTGCTACTTAGTGCAGAGAGTCAAGTCCGGGTCATACGGACGAAGTCCGGGCGCTAGAGGAGCACTGGAAGTAAGTCCGGGTTTTGCGGAGTTAGTCCGGACTGTGGGAAAGTGGACCAGAGTAAAGCGTGGTTTGTCCGGACGAAGGACATCCCAGAGGTGGGATAAGTCCTGAGAGGTCTAGCATCGAGTCTGGGACAGAGTTGGCTTTTGCCCTTGTGCGAGTAGGAGACTTGCTAGGAGCGGACATAGGACCAAGGGGATGAGATAGGATGGAGACCGGAGTTGGCCAGAGTTCAGGAGTTCAGGTGGACGGATGGATTAAGGAGAGCATAGTGTGTAGTACAGAGGGAGGAGTATCTTAGTTGAGATTTGATCTAAGGAACTACTAGGCCGGAGTATGGTAGTTTATATAGTAAAGAGAACTAGAGGTGAGTATATACGGTGACAAGTAAACACCTTAGTTGGGACAAGGGACAGAGCAGAAGCAGACAGGAAAATAAACTAGGTACAGGAAAATAAACCGGAGCGGAAGCAGACACGGGGAACTAGGATTACAGGGACGACAGAGGAAAAGCAGGGACAAGGGAACTAGGTCGGAAGAGGACAGGTAAGGGTCAGAGGTGGACTTAACTAATGTTAAGTCTGGAGCGATGTCCAGGACCGGAGGAAGTGGGACTGGAGGAAGTGCACAACCAGAGGAAGTGCAAGAGCGGAGGGAGTGTGCAGGTGGAGGAAGGGCGGAGTAGCCAGAGGAAGGTCTGGAGTTGGACATGGAAATGTCCTAAGCCTTTGGTGGACCTGACAGAGGAAGCAGAGCAGGAGTAGGAGCAGAACTGAGCCGGAGTTGGATGTACCAGCCGGAGTTGGGCTACGTTGCAGACAAGGCTAAGGGAGTGGCCGGACTGAAACCGGAGTAGTGACTAATGGTAGGTACAGGTCCGACACGGAGGAGTTAGACCGCGGATCTGTCTGTAGGAAGACAGGGGTTAGTCCTGAGGTGGAGATGGACGTAGTGACCGGAGTTGAGCTGGAGTGCAGCTATGGGGCTGGAGATGGCCGGACTAGATCCGGAGTTGCGTCTATGCCTAAGGAGAGGTCAGGCAGGCCAAGGTTAGACCGGAGTTGCGACTGGAAAAGTATGGATATGACAGGTCCGGTGAAAATGATACAAGGCAGGAGATATAACAAGTACACAGAGAACTCACAACCAAGCAGGGTTGACAGCGAGGTGTGGTAAAGATTGGATGCAGACTAGACCAAGGGTCGTAGTTAGCAGAGGATTATCTGCGCGACTGTAACTGGAGTAACTGCGAATGACCGGAGTTGAGCTATAGTGCTGCAATGCAACTGGAGTGACCAGATAAGACCTGGAGTTGGACATGGTCGTAACAACACTTTACTATCTGTGAAGCTATTATCAAGTCCTGTGAAGGTGATCTCAATCTATGGCCCACCAAGGTCCATCACGCTTTCTTTGCAGACAAAGTCATCACCCATCGTTCTACTGGATTGAGCCCTTACTACCTCCTTCATGGTCTCGATCCTGTCCTCCCATTTGATCTCTTTGAGGCTACCTATCTCGTTGAAGGCTTCTACTCTGAGATGAGCTCAGAGGAGCTTCTTGCCCTGCGCATCAGACAATTGGAGAAAAGATCAGATGATTTCCATGATGTGTTTACTACTCTACAGAAGACCTGCCTCTGTTCTAAAGCCCAGTTTGAGAAGATATACCAGACGTCTATTCAAGTCCTCCTACCAGCCTGGAGATCTTGTCCTGGTTCGCAACAGTCAAGTGGAGAAAGAACTAGATCATAAATCAAAGCCCCGTTACCTTGGCCCCTTTGAAGTTGTTCGTCACACTCAAGGTGGCTCATACGTCCTGAAGGAAATGGATGGAACTGTCTCAGCTCCAGGCATAGCTGCATTTTGCCTTATCCCCAACTATTCCCAACACACTCCTTTGCCTGACTCTATCATCCCCAACAATGATGAAAGCGACAATGAAAATGCCAATGAAAATGGAGAAAAAGGTTATGACTCTGACGACTCATCATGATGCCCATTATGCCCTCCATGCAACATCTTATGCCTCCCCCACGCTTTCCCACCTATGCCCCCATGCTATGCTCTTATGCCCACCTATGATTCCTCCCTTGTCAATCCCCCTATGCCAGTCTCCCCAGCTCTTTTTGTTGTCCCACCCTCCTTGTTTGCAATCGGGGACGATTGCATTTCATGTCGCCTGTGGATGTCATGCACCAAACAGGTTTGGTACAGTGAACATGGAAGATAACGTCTATATTGAATGATCCTAATGCGAAGGATGAGTATGATGGAACCTCATCGTAGCCATCTATCACACAAGAAGACTATCCTGATGTGAGAGATGACTGCTGACATCTAGCAGTCATCACTTGCACAAGAACTGCCAAGAAGCAGAAGAAACTGAAGGAATAACATCCATTATGGTATGAGAAAGGAATGCAATCTACTGCAGTCCAACTCCCATACCAGAATGAGCAAAGATGCTGAAGAATTGATGGAGAAATGAAGGAGAAAGAGAAGAAATGATTTTTAGCGCCCAAATGTCATTTTTAGGCACCCAGTGCCGGCATTCCGATATTTTGAATAGCTCCGTCGTTTCTGAAGCTATCAAGCATGTAACGGAGGTTACGAGGTACAGCGGATGGCTAAAGACGAGTACAATCAGGTGAAGCTCAGCTTCGGAGACGAAGGCTATATTCAATACCTAAAGACGAGTACAATCAGGTGAAGCTAAGTAGGATAGTTAGTGTAGTACTTGTAGTGA
>JAYMGJ010000491.1:0-58441 GCA_037178675.1 Scleroderma bovista
ATTCTAATTCCAAGGTACTTGAAGCATAGTATAGGGTAGCTTAGTCTTCCTTCTTGGATCCAACCTTCTTCTCGGCCTCGGCAATGGATGCACTGTCCGTCTGCGGGCCTGACGCAGCTATAACAACGTACATATGTTGGCGTCAGAGGTCGCAAAAGAAGGTCCGAAGAAAAACATACCTCCAAACATTGACTGACCCTTCCATGGTCGTTTAAGATCACCATCTGCAGGTTTGCCAAGAATATGAATAGCCACAGGCTTCGCGTCATAGAGGTTCTTCAGACCCATGAGGGCTTGTATAAAGAGGGGCTGTGTGTACTTGAGATAGAGATGGAAAACGGTCATCATGGCAATGCCAAAGTACGCCCCGCGTAGCTGAAGGAAGAAAAAAAAGGTGTCAGTAAGATAAAGCGCACGACGAATGGGCAAAAACGCACGAGCTTTGACGTCTCGGAAAGATCATAGTCACGGACGGTAGTGGTAACAAGTCCTCCAGACTCAGATGACTATGCAACATGTAGTAAGCACGGGACATACGTCCACTCAAACGATTTCATACCATCGGATTGGGCGTGTCAACTGTAATAAGCAAATAAGTAGGGTGACTTGCACAAAAGAAGCACACAACTACGTACCATATTTCAGAACAGTCTGGTCGTTCTTTTGCTTGATCTATTCCACAGCTTAGTATGACAGGGCATTGACGAAAAGATTGTGACATGCCTTGTACGATATGTAAAAGTACGTACCAAGGATGATGATCTGACTGGTGATATATCCCAGACGTACGTAGTTGAGCACGACTGGGTCGTCAAATGGAATCCTCCGGGCAACTAGTGAAAAAAACGCGTTGACATTGGTATTGAAACTTTGCATACGATTGAATACGCACCCTGCATGGCGCCGAGGGAAAGGACAATGTTTTGTACGCCCGCGTTCATGGTGGATTGTTTTCGAGTTTGACCACGTACGCTACACAGGAAAGAAACTTGGACGTGACGTGACAAAAATGTGACGAGCAAAATCTACTCTTATGTACTAAAGTCTAAAGGAGTTGCCACACTAGTTGGCCGATTTCTGAAAATCCCCTAACAACAAAATTTCTTTCCAGCTACACTTCACGAAAAATACATTCTTAAGTGCTACGAAGTTGAATGACATTGATCTACACAGTATTCATTGAGATAGAAAAAAAGAAAACAGCGTGACGGGGAGTAAAATCACGCCTGTGACATTCAGTGGTACAAGAGTATGAACTTACTCCAAGTTATGACTTCAAAATCATAAGATGTGACGAGGTGTTACATTTTGTGACATGTTGTGACGGCCAACAAGTGGGGCCAACTCCTTGGAAAGCAATGACGTCTTCCAGAGGTTGTGGGTCTTGGAATCACCACCATGTTCAACCACGAAGTTGCGTCTGTATCCCGTGCAACATCCGTATCACGCGTCTCCAAAACACCCTCGACGCGCTCGAGAGCACAGTCGCTCATAAAGAAGAACGTCGCTCCACAAGACCTCCGCCCATCCGACGTCCTCATCGAACGATTCGTCGCATGGAAAGCCATCGTAAAACAACTCATTGCGTACTTCGAAGGCATCGCAGACATAGAGTCGAATATTGCACGCGAATATACTAAACTTGGGGCCGTTATACAGGTGCCTTTTCGTAGCGCCACACAGTTTCTGGGAGAGGGTGGTCTTCAGGTAGGTTACTACTTGTTGAGTTTTCATTTCATTCGGGCTGATCGATTGTTTGCGTACTAGGACGTGTATTATAATGTTCGGGACAAGGCACGCAATATTGCAGACCAGCATGCGAACCTTGCACGGACCGTAGATAGCTCCATCGTACAGCACCTCCACAAACTGCACACCGAAATCAAAGCTCATATCAAGGTACCATCCCGCTTGTCGTTTGTGTTCATCCTTTCCAAAGTTAACAATTGATTGGCAACCATAGAATATTCAGAACGATACAGGTAAACTCGCAACGAGCGTGGCCAAAGAGCGTGCACTATCAGCACGCATGATTGGCGAACTTTCGACTAGTATCAATGTCTTCAAGAACATGCCTATGAGTGTCACACCTAAGTCGGACCCGTACGTCTCCAATTCTCATCACGTCCTTTACTCACGCGCGTATCCCTTGCCCAGATACGTCGTCAGCATGACAGTCTCGCATCAACTGCAAAAACAAGTCCACGAAGAGAATGCCCTCCAGAAATCCATCATCATAATGCAGCAGAACTCGGCCCACTTTGAAGAAGGCATCGTACGTGCCATCCAGTCAGCCTGGGCAACCTTCGCAGAATGGCGCGAACGCTCCGCAGGCGCCATTGCCGACGCATGGAACGGGCTCGATATCAACATGTCAGCACTTGCACCTGATCGCGAGTGGATCTCATTCGCAGCGCGCGAGGACCACCTCCTCGATCCCGAAACACCCCTGCGCAATCCCACAACCATTGTATATCCCGGGCGCAACGACTCCGCAGCATCACCCGTCCATTCTGGCTACATCGAACGCAGGAAACGGTTCACGAGGACATACCACGAAGCATTTTATGTCCTAACGCCCGCTGGATTCCTACATGAATACCCAACCTCGGATCCAACACACATCGGCACGCATGCACCAGCGTTTTCGCTCTTCTTACCTGCATGTACACTGGGTCCACCTTCGTCATCTTCTGCGCGGTCACACAAGTTCCATATCGAGGGAACAAAGGACGGGATGGGGCTTGTCGGTGGCGGAACGATTCGTCGGTCCGTAATGGGGATTAAAAGCAGTTCACATGCGTGGGCATTTCGCGCGCGCAGCCGTGAGGATATGATGGAGTGGTGGAATGATATTCGGATGCTGTGTGCGAGATATCTCGTTGCATCGGAGCAGATTGAACGGGGTGGTCCTGTCCAAGCCGCTGTGCGCTCTGCGGGGTACCTTAGTGAAGAAGAGGAGGAAGAGGATGGGTCTAGTGTGGAGGAACTCGAGGCGGGGGCAGATGCAGAAGACGAGGACGAAGATGGGGACGATCTCTACCTGGACGCCGATACAGAGATGAACGAGGAACCACCATCCTACTCAAATAACGGGCGCACGGTGAGTTACCTTGTTCGCACGAGTCATCATAATACTGATCGCTTGTCACGCACATCTCGTCAGCTAGAACAGAAAAACGGCTCGAGCAGTCGTCTCTCGAAGCAGCCTTCGCAACGGCAAGTAGAGAAAGCACCACTGGGGCGCACGCCACACACCCATGTAAATAACGTGAATAACGCCACCAAGACTGCCAATGCAAATCATCATGTCCGCACCCACTCCGCCACTGTCACTACGGACACTTCAGCAGACGCACAGAGAATCAGTACAAGTGAACAGCACGGTTCCTCTTCTCACGGGGCGCAAGACATAGAGAGTGTTCCTGGGCCTGCACCTGTGGAGAGTAGGTTCACAGAGGACTTATGATTGCTGTAAATGTGCTCTTGCTCGCCTATTTCTGTATGCACCTCACTTGCTGCTTGTGCTATGTTAGTTATGTGATTTAATCCTTTGTCGTTTGTTGATACCCTGTGTATCCTGCATTATATATCGTGTTCTGCCTCCACTGGGTTCGAAGTTTGGATGCTAGAAGAGAGTTACGGAAAGGAAGTCAACCGTCGACAGACGGAACGGAGCCAAGAAAATAAGAGCTTGTAGCATTGCATAGCATGAAACAGCCTGAACAATACAAACTTAGTTGAAAACATCAATTGAACCAAATTGATTGGAATTGTGTGATTGAACATTTGAACGACATGGGATATTATGCGTACGTAGGGACACCATTATTGTCAGATAGGCAGCCCAGTGGCACATACGATGACATATATAGCTACACAGTCATCCGCAATGTGGTCCGCATGGACCCTATTTGGAAGTTGACCACGGTTGAAATTGAAACTCCAGCTGTTTGAATAGGTTTGAATATAGACTCTATCGCCAACTCATCCATCAACAACTGGAACGAAATGACCACCACATACCGAAACACAACTTCAGCGGAGGTGTGTGTCTCATTGACTATCTCCCATGTTCAGCGGTGACCTATTAGAATAAAGTGTACTAAAGTTCGCCGGAATGAAAGGATCCCTACGAACCAACTCCCAGTCCCAGGACCGCCATTCAAGGTGCGTGTACCCTTTCTGCGTGCCAACATATATCTCATGGCTTAATGATGTCCGCTAGGTACCAACCATGCCTCCAGCGATGCCACCTACTACAGGAGATCAAAACATTGGTGGCCGGCAATACATCTGTCCTATGGATCAGTATTTTATGGCACTCGATCCCAATCATCAGCCTCGCTCGGAAGAAGTGCTTCTTCGAACCGCCCGCGCGAGAGCACCCAGAAGCGACGTTGAGACAGCTTGGAAGCTCTACACTGCGGCGGCTAATAGAGTCGTTGAGCAGCTCAAGTCGAAACCGGCCGTAGCTGTGCGTGGTACAATTCCTAATGATAAGGTTTCAACTCAACAGAGCTCTTACTACAGGAAAAACCCAAAGTTGGTGATCCGTCTGTCAAGTACTACGATATTCCGGACAGCAAGTATGTCATACGCTTATGGGACGGCGGCATGCAGCAGTATGGCCTCTACTGCTTTGACCTCTACGATTGGTCCGAAGGTACCGCTGTCAATCTTCCCCACGACTACAAAATTTGTAATGCTCCCCCGGCTGAAACTTTTATGATTGGTGACATGGGTGCAGAGGTGAGGAGTTGGGAGGTGGCCTGGGGCATCAGTGCAGAGAAAATACGGCCTGGACAAGAGCGTTTCGCAGTCCCTGAGGGCGCACATCTTGCTCTTGTTCGTCCCGGGAAGCCTTTGTTTTTCTTTGTGCTCCCGACACGTCCGCGTCTATTCGGTGGTGTTCGTGCCACATATGCTCAACCCAGGAACTGAGACTGAGGCGGCGATAGTCTGATCCACCCAAGAAAAGAGTAGCCGAAGATAGGGACACTGGGCAATGTGCAGTTGGACTCTCCTTATCCTTGGATGAAGGTGATCTGCTATGACTCTTGGGCATTCTGGTGGATGACTGGTTCATTGCTTGCTATATCTCCCCTTCTCTCCAGGTCTGAGGGTTCAACCACAATGCCATTATGTCTGAACATGGAAGATATCTGCCAATGATTGCAGAATGCAGGAGAATCACCACAAACCTTGACTTCTAGTGTCATTGAAGGGCATCTGTCTGTGTCTGGTTGTCAGTACTAATCACAAGGGAAAAGACACTCAACACTCACATGTGTGAATGTCATGGTTGCAGCACAAGACTTCAGATACTAGAAGATAGTTAGGGAAAGAAAGTCAACCATTGACAGACAGAATGGAGCCAAGGAAATAAGAGCTTGTAGCATTGCATAGCATGAAACAGCTTGAATGACACAGTTGAAAACATCAATTGAATTTGATTGATTGGAATTGTGATTGAACATTTGAATGACATGAGATATTATGTGTACATAGGGACACCATTGTCACATAGGCAGCCCAGATTGCACATACGGTGACATAGCTACACACATCTGCAATGTGGTCCGCAAGGATCCCACTGCAGGTGTGCGGAGATTCTGCTCTATCCGCCTTTGACTTGCATGCAACAGACCGCAGCTGCAGTCCCTTGAGCTCTTTGTTCTCTTGAGTTCATCGCGTGCTTCCGGGAGGATACCAGGCTGTTCGGTGGCAAGCGGTTGTTCGAGGGATTACTACGGAGTGGAACCCAAATCACCGCGAGATATTTTCTAGGTGGTCAAGGGCCCACCGAAATGGCTAATTACGCTCCAGGGTGTGCCTCCAACACCATCCGAACAGAAAACAGATAGCTGCAATGGGAATTTTCCGATGGCACGAAGCATACCTGGTCGGAGCGGATGAAAGCATTGCCAGAATCAAACATGCTAAGTGTACTAAAGGAAAGAAAAGGGAAAAGGAAGTGCGTCAGGCAATGGTAACGTTGAACATTTGGTGCAAGCGCAGTCTTTCATTTCGTCTCCTGGGAGCCGGGTCGTCGAGCGTCTGCTGAAGCAGACGCTAGTAGAAAGTATGATTCCTACGTTCAGGCCAATGCGAGCACGCAGGAGTATGTGCGACTGCCTTTCCCATTTGTCACCAGTCAGTAGCTGCAGGGACACAAGAAACGAGATCTACGGCACAAGAATGGCGCGCTTTTCTGGTCCAGGCGTCTCGTTCTCTTTTTCCGACTCGTGTTTAGGTCCCTGAGGTTTGCTCAGGCTTCTACTAACCTTCTTTGGTGGGATTTTTTGGCGTGGATTTGTCGGAACATGACACTGAGACACTGATTTCGACTTAAAACGAGGTATAGATAGAAAAAACACGGGATGGAATTAAATGATCAAGAGAATGAACGTATGTGTGGGAAGGCTCCCTATCCACTGCTTCGAGTGTGAAGTGGTATCCTAGTGAACTTAGAGTGGAGGGTGGGAGGTTGCTTAAAGTTGCGGTGTTTGAATTCTTTTGTGTACAGCCACTCGGAATTTCCCTGCTACCTCTACCTGTGATGATTTCTCTGGATATCACACCTTCAAACGGAAGTTAGCCAGGCTATGATGCTGTTAGGACTCCTACTTGAGTCGACGGTGAGTGCGGGATTGTTTTGACAACATGCTGAAAAGGGAACAGGATCTCCTTTCGGGATATCAACACAGTTGCGTTAGAGACGACTTCGTTTCGTCTGTACATCACTTCGCTGCCGTCATGTCAGCAGACGCAGAACAAGATGAACCTTGAATTAACTGAGTGTGGTTGTGAGTACTCATCGACAATTCGAGTTTCATATTCAAACCGCCGTACTTGATGCCATTGCTGTATAGTCCTCTCTAAATGAGGGGCCTCTAAACACTTCGAACTTCATATTTTTTTAGGGTTCGCAATGGCAGCCTTGCGAATTGAGTTCTTGGTAAATGTGTGGGCCGCCCTACCAGCCTTGACGCCGAGTAAAACTCCCAAGAATTCTTTCTGTTCCCGGACTTGGACGGCCCTACGGTGTTCCCTTTTAGAGGGGCCTCCCTTAGGCCCAACGAATTAAGAGATTACGGAGTCTTCTAGATGGCTTTCTCGAAATTATGTGGGGCTATATAACCTGCAGAACTCAGCCATTCGAGAAAGCATTGTCCTCGAGACGCTCAGAGTAGCCTTGGCATGTACGCAGCCTACATGCCAGGGTCACTCTGCCCATAGTCTCTTGAATGAATGTGGCAGAAGCGACTTGATGCAGCTCAAAAATCGTAAGAAGGGTGTGTGGCGCCGACGTGAGGCTCCGACGACCGAATCGCACTGTCCACTAGAAGATCACCTGGGCGCCGGACTTTGGTCAGAGGTTGGTCTTTCGCTGATTGTGGTGTAGGTATGGAGTGCATCGTCTCAATTATATCGGAACATGCAGGGATCTAGCGCTTCTTCACCTGTCTCCGTGGGCATCTTGCTCCACTTCGTGGTGAGCAAGGATATCTCCATAATCATTGTCATGTAAATTTATGTACAGTTGGTTACCTTTCCTGCTTCTAGGGACAAATGCACGTTCAAATATGGTGGCTGGCTGCTTGGATTGGATGATAATGGACCCCTAACACGGGATAAACGGTTGGGACTGGATCGGGAAAGACGTGTGACGAAGAACGGATGTCAAGTCCGCTCGTATGCCAAGGGGTCGTGCATTGTTTACAAGGCTAGGCCCCGCTTTCTGGGACACCTCCACGACGGTACTTGTTCTCATTCGCCCTGGTGTTCTGTATTAATATCCTCAATTTTTTTTCGGGTTAAGATCAGGGGAAGGTCCCTGCCCCACATACCTTTCTTGGAATCCTTGCGGACTGTGACAATGGCAAAACATCTGCGCCGAACCTCTCGGCTGGAGAGCGCTCGTAACAGACGCCTACGGACTCGGACGATGTGAATACAGTATAAATAATGATGCTGAACTATTGATGAAGCGTATATCTTACCCTCATATAACCCACCTCAAGTTCAATGGCATCCGAAGTGCATCAGTGAGTACAACATGGAGCATAACTTGAGCAGACGTGTGAATCTCATGACCACTCTAGAAGGATGAAGGCGCAATCCGCGTCACCCCTTGGTCCCCTTGGCATCGAAGCTGCCATGGAGGCAAAGGCCAACCCCTCCATCGAAATCCGGCCCAAGATCTTCGATGAGTTTGCTCTAACGGATCGTGTCGCACTAGTCTCGGGAGGGAACCGAGGCCTTGGGCTCGAAATGGCCATCGCAATGTGCGAAGCGGGGGCAAGGGCTGTCTATTGCTTTGATCTACATGCAGAGCCTTCAGAAGAGTTCATTGCATCACGCGAGTATGTCGGCAAGCTCGGAAATGACTCTAGATTGGAGTACTTCACGGCAGACGTGCGTGATCAGCACTTGCTCCACAGCAAAGCGGAAGAAATTGGAGACAGGGAACAAAGGATGGATATTTGCATTGCCGCCGCTGGCATTGTCAAGGGCGAGCCGGATTACTTGGAGTGTTCTGCCGAACAATTCAGAGAGGTGCACAGGGAGAATACAAGCACCGCTACTGTATGATGACCACATCACTGTTTAGGTCTTGGACGTGAATACGTGCGGTGTTTTCTTCACGGCACAGGCTGCTGGCCGCCAGATGGCGCGTTTTGGACGTGGAGGCAGTATCATACTTATTGCTTCCATACTAGGAAGCGTTGCCAGCAAGGTGGGAGTGGTCTTGATGCTGTGTATGTGGATACTGATCTTGCAGTGCACTACAGGACCCTGCAGTTATTTCATACAACACGTCGAAGTCCGCAGTGTTGCAGATGGCTCGTAGCATGGCATGCGAACTGGGGGTGAAAAAAATCAGAGTTAACACGATATCACCTGGATATATCTACACGAAGTATGTCAGGTTTTTGCTAGCAAAGTGGTATATCTGACATGGGAATGCATCCATTTTAGGATGACCGCAGCGTTTCTGGACAAGGAACTATTGAACTTGATTTCAAGCATGAATCCGCTTGGTCGGATGGGAAGATCAGACGAGCTCCGTGGGATTGCAACGTGGCTTGCATCCGATGCGTCCAGTTTCTGTACTGGAAGCGAGTGAGTGCTATATTCTGGTAGACAGCGGGACACTAACGTTAGTCCGAAGCATTGAAGTGAGCGGTGGCCACCTCTCGTGGTAGATGGAAACAGGATGGCGGCAAGACTTCCTTAATTCGTCAAACCAAATTGTAGTTGATACGTCCAAGAAATAGTCAACGGATTGACCATGATGATGTCGCTTTATTGAAACATATCCGTTTGTTGTATCCTTGAAAGTAATGAATCGCTCTCAGATATCTACTACTACATTATCATGATAAAGCCGGCGGCAGGTGGTTCCTCCTGCACGGGACCATCTTTGTCATCTTCGAGTGGCTGCGCATCGTCGTGGTCTTCGCCTCAGTGCGATCACTTCGTCGGCTGCAAGATATGCTGAGCTGTGAGGGCTGTGAGCGGCGTCGATGGTCAAGTTCATGCTACGTTCTTTCCGTCTCTTCTCATGCCATCCGTGCTCTCAACGCATCGAGTCCATCTTCGCCTCTGTGCAGTCTGCAGTCTGGCATGTGATGTCATCCACAGCAGTTGTGACGTAGGCGCTGACGATCATCATCGTTCGTGAAAACTTTTCTCTTTGCATCTCTTCTGATGGCGTCTGCATGCAACTTCGTTGGCATCCTCGGTCTTGATGATGGCATTCAATTTATGCCAGCAGACAAGAGACACTACTGGAAGCATGATGCATACATTCCTATGCCAAGCGGCGATTTTCCTGCGGAGATGTTCATTTATGGCGGGCCTGAGAGCACGGCCTTTGATAAGGGCATCTACTTCGTCGCTGCTCGTGCACTGCTTGCACCGAGTGCAAACGTGCATGAGGATGACGCTTCGTTGCAGCTGTATGCTAACTGCGTGAGTAGCTTGCCATTTGAACTTTTTGGTTTTCTAACATCGCGATTGGCAATTAGGAACCGCAGCGACTACCTACAGGCAGTCGAGCTTACCACTGATGTAGAGCGCCATCTTGGCTTCGATCTCGACATCGTCCAATGGGCAGCTGTAGCACAGCAAACCATTCGTATTACATGCTACTATCTGACGTCTCATCGTCGCCTGTCAAAGACTCCAATGCCAGCTGTAGGCAAACATGTCACTGTCCAAGGAGTTCTTCAGCGCATCGATGGGGATCGTTGTGCGATTGCTATTCAAGATATTACATTCGGACCTGCAGAGCTCACCGGTCCTACTACGGAGTCGCCTCCGTCGTCCAAGTTGAAACAGTTTGATTGGTATGCTAAGGGAAAAGGAAAACGAGCGCGGTATGAAGGTGATGGTGATGACAGTGCACCAGTTCCATCGACGTCATCATCGCAAACAGCTGAATAATCACTGCGGAAACCAGTTTTTAGTCTGGGCACAATCGGATGCTCGAGACCTATATAATCTAACCTCGGATTTTTTTTGTAAGAAATAGTCAATAACCCAAGCAAAATCAGACCTGTCGATTTGCGACTGTTGCCTCCAAATATTCCCATCATAAACAATGTTGGATTATGCACAACAATAGTAAATGGACCCAAAGCAGGTCTACACAATACGTCTAGCTCGACCCCAACTATGCTCGACTTTATCCTCTGTAATCCGACCATATTATACATCTGAAATACTCTCTTTCTATCTTCCGACCCTCAGAATACGCCATGGTGTATCACTCTCTCTTTAAGTCCACAAGTCCGCCATCTCCATCATGAAAAACACTCTTCAGGTGAGTCCGATCCTCTGCAGTGAGTCGTATCGTTGCTAATCTGTCACTTCAAATGCAGACTGATGCAACTGAGGCGGTTTCAACCTCACAAGCTGATGAAGTCGAGCTTGCTGACGCGTTCGCTTCGTACACAAACGCTACCGCCGCTCGAGCCCCTCACGTCATTAGACTTCAAGTTCCTACCACTCTTGGAAATATCACACTCTCCTTTGAGCCGAAGTTTCAAGGACCCGTTGTAAGCCTTTTTTCCCACTTTACATCTACTATCTTCGCTTATCCTTATATACCAGACGGTCGAGATCTCCTTGACCCCAGTATTACCAGCACCCGCATGTTCTACCTCCCAACGACCTGTCGACAATGACATTACGATTAAGAAAGAGTTTGAGGAACCCAAACTGTCTGATATCTTGGTAAGTTCGTTACATTTAATTCATTTCTGCAGCGAACTAATGGCGCGTAGGGAGTTGAACCGCTGCATGCTGGATCACACCCTGTCCCCCTTAGTGCTGATCGCCATGCATCAGTACCACGCGATGACCGCCAACCCGAGGGCATGCCTGCCATGAAGGTAAGTTGGCGCAAAGAAGCTCTTCCTCAACTCTTGATCGTATTGATTGTGTAGATTGTAGCTTCAGATATACCAGTGGATGTTTGTCCAACCTGGGTGTCTGGTCTGCCCCTTGGGCATAGCTTCACGCCGGACAGTTTCGCAGGGTCCGAGATGTTTGACGATGTGAACACACAAATTATGTGTGTCAGTACATCCCTTTGATTAAATGTCGCCAAGTACTCCTCTCACTCATGTTTTCACATAGGAAAGGTGGGCGCACATCCAGGCAGAGCTCATCGCTGGGCAGGAAAAAAACAAGAGGCACCGCAAGCCTGCCGTACCGTCTGAAGCTAGCATCTCCACCCCTCCGTCTAAATGCACTCGCAAATAGTACATACTTATTCAAGTTGGCGCAGGTAGTAGCAGTTTCTTGAACGTGTATACTAGAGTTTGTTAGCAAATTAACAAGTGATGTGACCTCTCACGTGATTACCTTTAGCACCGCGTTAAGGCAAGATCTTATCGATCAGCTTCAACCTGCCCGCCTCCTACCACGCTGCTTTTCTCATAGTACATGGTCCATCGCCCACCCATCTGCCTACCTCCATGGGGTTTCGGAAATGCAATTGCAAGACACATGAATGCCGTGGAGCTCTTGTACCAGAGCATGTGGCCGCTGCCCACGCAAGATCTGATTTACGTGAAAAGACGAAGGTCTCGCAATCACAGCTGCGGGTCGCAGGGCACAGGTTCATCCCCTCTGCCCATAAAGACGTTGGTCCCGTCTCACACTCGTTTCCGCACCCTATATGTGCACCTTTACCACCTCTCTCCCCTCATGTCAAGTTTTTTGACCCTCCACGCACTTCAGCCAGCGCCGTCGAACAGGAAATGCTTGATCACGGTACCCTTACTAGCGAGGACATGGATCTTCTGACATTTGGCAGCGCTTTACCGAATCTTGGACCCAACTTCCACAGCCCGGAAGCACTCTCTTCAGCGGCAGATTACTTTCAGGAGTATAATGCGAGAACTTCCGCTGGTGCACGACCTCTTACCGCATTCGAAGCTCACCATCTCCCTGCTGATCCAGATCAACATGCCATCCAGCGCCAGCTCCAGCAAATCGTGGAACAGGTCAACGAGGAGCAGGATCTCCTGGTGGAGGATGGCCCGGCACCTGATAACAATGATCCATCCTATGCCGATGAACCATGGATGTACCCCGATGAAATCGACCAGCCTCATGAAGTAGAGCTACCTGACGATACTTTCCATCCAAGCATTAATGACGAAGACAACCCCGATCCCTTCTTCTTTGATGATGAGGTGCGGTCCGATACGATAGACCTTGCTAATATCCCAGAACATGTTAGAGTTATCCATGCAATGGTATCATGGTTGCATCTCCAGTTCCACCTTCCACGCATTGCCTGCAACACGTTGCTGGCAATATTTGCTCTAATCCTGCTGTTCTTCAGCCCAACCACCCCTACACCATTCACCACTCTTAAATCCGGCAATCGCCTTCTTGGTGTTGATAAGCCGATTCATACTTTGCCTGTCTGTCCGACCTGCTGTGACGTATATCCACCGGCTACATCACCGCTATGTCATGACACTTGTACCTCCTGTAACGCTGATTTGTTTCTTCCTGGCCAAACTTCACGAGGCAATACACGTGGAACAAAGATGCCGATTATCAAGTATCCTTACCTCCCACTGTCTGAACAGATCGCCTCGATTCTCAAGATTCCTGGGATTGAAGCAACTCTTGATGAGTGGCGAGAGAAGCCACGCACACCAGGCACATATACGGACATCTTCGATGGAGACATCTGCCGCACGAACCTCAAAGGGCCGGATGGTAGACTATTCTTCTCAAACAATGCGAACGAACGATGTGGTCCCAATGGCGAGCTTTGCTTGGGTCTGAACCTCGGCGTGGATTGGTATGCTTTGTTCAATTATATTATAACTCAAGGCATACTATCATTACAGGTTCTCTTATATTCGGAGTAACATTGCGCCATCTCATTCGTCGGCTCCCACCTCATTCTCGATTTGTAACCTGCCGCCCGAGTACAGGTAATTCTATATACACTAATGTTTTGATGTGCAGCTTGAATCGCATTTGCAGATATCGGACCGCGAACTTGATGTGTACGAGCATCATGCCAGGCCCTAAAGAGCAGTCGCCGGACCAAGTACAACGCTTCCTTCGACCTATTATCTCTGACTTATTGCGACTCTGGAAATATGGTATCAAAGTGCCCACGGAATCCCAACCACAAGGTAAACCTCTACTGTTTACATGTATGCCTACTCATCTATCTTAGGACGACTTGTTCGTGTTGCTCTCGTTGCAGTTGTGTGCGACAAGCCTGCGGCACACAAGATCGGCGGATTTGGTTCACATTCACATACTTACTATTGTACAGATTGTTGGATCCCATCAATGGACAAGGGCCATCCAAAGGCCTTCGAGCGGGGAGGTAAGTACTTGATTATATATCAGGCTCGCTACTCATTATACTATCAGCATATCCCCCACGAACTGATGCAGAACAGCACCATTTAGGTGACGAATATCGCAACCTCACCACCCCGAATGCCCAAAAGAACTTCGTCAAAGAGTTTGCAACGCGATTTTCCCAACTGTCCCGCCTTCCATACTTCGATTTGGTCCAACAGATCGTGATAGATCCTATGCATAACTTATTTCTAGGTAACTCTCAGTGCATGGACCCACAGCAAGTACTGACACTTATTTTTTTTTGTACTCAGGTCTCGTCAAGACACATTTTTACAATATCTGGGTTCAAAGCAAGATCTTACGCCCAAACCACGAGCTGTCTATGCTCCATAATATGCTCGCAGATGTACGTATGCTCTTCTTATTACGACATTGTAACTAACCATTTAAATTATTAGTTCATCATCCCAGGCACCTGTGGGAAGTTGCCAACAGACATCGGGACCCCCGCTGGTGGCTCTCTCACGGCCGATCAATGGTTGCTCCTTGCAACTGTATACGGGCCCATCATCGTAAGTTTTGTTTGCATTTCATATTGGTTGTTACTTATGCTGGCTGTAGGTACCACAGATCTGGACCGCATATCTACCACACAATGCCATAGACGAGGCCCTCTGTCGTCGTGTCTCCACGATTGAGAAGGCTGAGACCGAGAAACAACAGGAGGCCATGCGCAAGGCGAACAACAAGGCATCCCTTGCAGAAGCCAAGAAACGTGGAAAGGACGCCTTTGAAGCTGAGAAGGCCCGGATTGGACAGGAGAACTTGGCCGTCGCCGAGGCCAGAAAGCAGCAAAAGCTCCAGCAAGTAGCAGAGAAGCAAGCAGAGAAGGCCCGACAAGCGGAAGCCAAAAAGGTGCGTGCTCGTCATTTGTTATGGACATCTACATACTTCAGACACTTTTCACGCCAGGTATCCAAGAAACGAAAGCCTGCATCGCAAAACGTTGAAGGCATGCCAGGAGGTGAATTGCGCAGGCCACCTCCCCCCCAAAGCGAGGCCACAGAAAATCCACGAGCACCCGAAGATCACGATGACCGACTTGGCCTTCACCCTAATGATCCAGAAAACTTCCTCAAGCTATCCATGGCCATTCGCATCCTCATCAAGCGAACGATTACCGACTACGATATTGACGAGGCTGATCGGTTACTACGTGAATATAATCTAGAGCTAATCAAGGTATGTCACCTCCCGTGATATGTACAACTAGATACCTTGCTATGGTCACATCTCCAGCTATATGGGTCAGGTGTTATGAAGCCGAATCACCACTACGCGACCCATGTTGGCGAATGCGCCCGCAATTTTGGACCTCTCCATGATTTTTGGACGTTCCTATTCGAGCGGCTCAACAAGGTCTTGAAGTCTTTCAAGACCAACAACCACGCCAACGGAGAACTCGAGACGACATTTTTCAAGGAGTTTCACCGTATGTGCGAGACTTCCAGGGTCGTAAGTTCACATATATCGTTGATTTCACAAGACCTATTTTACTGACTATCAACTCACAGGTGTACGCTCTGCGTGTCAATCCTGCAAAGTCTCTCAGCTCAGAGGCCGCCCGGATCATGCAGAAGGCCACACACGAGGAGCGTGGCACTGTCGCTGGGCTGGCAGCCTTGTCGCAGGAACTCGATGACATCGGTGTGGATGGTAAGCATGTCTCATGACAGGATTAGCAGATTGTATTGACTAGTTTTCATGTAGCGGGGCTGGCATACGCACTGAGTCCACGGTCCCATGAAAGCGCCTTCTCTTCCGAAACCTATCACTTACTCGCTCGTACCCTCAACACCCGCTTCCCACGTTCACCTGTTCACTGCCAGCATGAACGGCCAACTACCGCCCACAGCATTCCGCTCAATCCCAGAGGTACTTTCTATGACTACGTTGTCATCAACGGGACGCGCTTCCATGCCTCAAAAGCAACCGGCACACGCCGGTCTTCTCTTGTTCACGTCAGAATACCAGGCCAAGCACCCACTGATGCGTATGGAGAACTCCTTGAGATTTTGCAGGTCGATCAACACCTACATGACGGCAAACATAGCTTTTGGTTTGGATGCATGCGATGGTTTATTCCACACAACAGAGACCAGAGGACTATCTGGGATGATTTGTGAGTATTTCCTGGCATCCTCTTTGATTGCTGATGACCATCACTTGAAGTCCTGCTTTGAACGTCCGCTTATGGGAGATTGGGGAATACCAAACACAAGAATCACGACTTCCTTCTTTTGTAGACTTAGACTGGATAGCTAACTTGTTGGGACTGACAGTCGTATCGGTTGGAGAGGGTCAGCGGAAGGTATGGGCAACGATAGATCTGGCAAAGGTATGTAGTGTTGTTGGTTTACAACACGTCATATAACATTTATTACAGCAGTAACAAGACTTCAAGTGCGTAGAGACATTCACAAATTAGTGTATTGGTGGTAAATTAAGCGTGAGGGGACGATTAATGCATCAACAAAACGCTCCTAACTCTCCAACATGCCTTACCACGAAAAGGAACAGCCAGCTGAGGCTATTGAGGCTATTCACATGTCTTCATCCTCGTCATCGAATGCCCCATCTTCTTGAGTCGTTTTTAACATCTTGAGCCACTGATCCAACTCCTTCAGGTATTCGGCATCGGCTGCACAGAGTTCATCTTCCTTCAAGCGGCAATAGAACCCTTCCAGCCAAGTGACACCCTCAAGAGTGGCCACCTCTGGGTTTTCTTTGCGCCATGTCTCATCTGCCATTGCCGTGAAGATCGTGGCCTTTTTTGGTGGAGGACCACGATTCAAATACTTCGGAGCGACATCGAAGACTTTCTTGTGCGACGTTTTGGTAGTCCTGGGGCGCTTGCGGGTTGGTTGTTGATCCGCGCGGTCGCTCGAGCTGGGTTGTTTCTGCTGGTTCATCGCACGCCAGCTGAGCCAACGCAAAAATGCCACATACTAATAAGCAAGAATATTCTGGTGAGTTACTTCCGCCACGCAAATCTTACACTAGTAATGGCTCACATCAATTGATCGCCAGGTATGACCTACAACCTTGTTTGCGGTCTTGCCGACTTCTGCATCTCGCCTTCGAGCCAACGTATCTGCACCATCGTCGTCATTACAGGTGAGAATGTCGGATCCAAGGTCAGTATCGATGAGTGCTGACGCGCCTGGGAGGCCCGAGTCATTGTCGTATTGCTGGGCTGCTTTGCGTCGAGCAGCAGCAACCTAGGACACATTAGGTGGGGTTTCCTTGTTTGACAGCAGTACATTGCTTACTGTGATACGCCGCCCTCGCTGGCGATTATGTTCCAGCCTCATCGTGAGCTTGAGGGCGCCCTCGTCAAGCTCTTTTGCACGCTTATGGATGCTTCGGAAGTACGTCTTAGCGCAATCTTTAATTATCGCAAGGGTGAAGGACTTGTCAGGGATTGTTTTCGTTTGGGTCTCGTCCCTTTGACTCTATTGTTTCACAGGTGAGCACCCACTTCAAATTTTGCACGCCAACAGATATTTGACGACACCTTTTCGTTATTATACGCACGTTCCGCCACTTCCTTGATGAATCTGGCATTTATATCATCATCAACTTGACCGCGCCAGACGGGGTGCCAAACACATGTGCCTTCGGCTGTCAACTCGAAGGGCTGTTCGCCATCAAGTGGCTTGATCAGAGCAAGCGCCGCTACGCGTTGGTTCCTGTTACTGTCACAGTCTATTCCACACAATTGACAGAAAAGCGGCTGGATGATGGACTGGAATTGTCATCTGTGAGTCGTGGTTTTGATCCAGATTCATTGCTGATACGTACTTTAACAATAGTGTGATCATTGGAACTTGTTTTTGACGAGGTTTTTTTCTGTTGACCCTCAAGTTTCTCGCGGAGTTCTTCTATGGCGCCCTCATTGGTATTGAAACGCGCAGTGAGGGACTGAGTCGCTTCCCTGATAGAACTAAGTTCTTCTTCGAATCTTGTTTGTGCGTCACTGAGGTTTTTGACAGTGTTCGTCAACTGGGCAACCATAGCATGCAGACTCTGAGGAGTGTCGCTCTCGTACCCAGAGCCAGGTTGGTCCCCAAAGTGGGATGCACTCCGAGAACAAGATGCTGAGTAGATTATATTCTGATAGTCTTCCATCAGAGTTTGATCACGACTTTGGCCAATGGAATGTCCACGGGAAGATCTCGTGCTGTATGGGAAGGGTGTGTACTCGCGTGTCTGGTCATTCTCTCGGTATGACATATAGTTATGAGGTTGATTGGATTGACCCCCTCCTAGATAGGGATAGCCTTCGTGCGAGCCTTCTCCATCCATAGGACTTGGTTGGTCTTCCCTCTCATGGAAGGAAACCCCGGGAAAAAGCTAATGTTCATCAAGATTGATGAGACAAGGTGAGTACTACAGTGATACCAACAACCAATTTGTACTGACCGATGAACCACTGCGGTCTCTTTGTTGACCAGCAGCCGTAGATCCAAAAGGATCGTCGTTTCCCGACGTGGGTGGGCGTATGAGGCCTTGTGGAGTGTGTGGTACGTGGGGATACCCACGCAGCATTTCACCATCGCGACTCATCGACTGGGATCCAGGCTGCGCGTTACTGGACAGACGTCTCTGGGATTCCAAACCATGTGGGGTCTGTGGTACGTGAGGATACCCGCGCGTTTCCCCGCGTGTTTCACCTTGGCGACTCACCGCCCGGAATCCAGGCTGCGCGCTACTGGTCGGGTGTCTCTGGGAGTACATACCAACAAGTACTAGTACCAGGTACTTGTAGCGGAGGAGGAGAGTGTGGATGGCGTGCAGGGGGTGGGTGGGCGGGCAACCATTTTCGAAGCAATATTCGCTGCAGCAGATCGTAGTATTCTGAATATAATCTGGTCTTACTATGCTGAAAAGCGTGGCTGGAATGCAGAGACTATTGGCATGAATACGACGTGACTCAGTGCACATACACCATAATCACACTAGAATCTGATCCGAATATTATCTGCATTGTTGGAATTCCCATAGCGATAAGTCTGCGAATCCCCCCGGGCTATGCTTGGAAACGAGAACACTGGGATACTATAATCAGATGTACCACTGCGATTTGCTACACCCCGGATATAGTACGGCTATCACTACTAAACCGACCATCCCCGGACCTGATTAAAAACTCGTTTCCGCAGTGAATATCGTAGTCTTCATCTTTGATAATCAGTCTTCTGTTTCGTTCCGTGTATCATCTAATCGAATGTGATGTTGTCATGCCTTCAACGAAATCGCGACGTCGTGAACTTCGATGCATCAGTCGACAGCGTCGAGATGAACTCGATGAAAGGGAGTCACTGAATGATCGCTCACGACCTGCTGTACGATTTCTCTCTGCATTTGATACATACGCATCATTGAAAGCATATCAGATTGATTCATGGTGGACATCGTTACAACTACGACCTCCTGTGCCTATAAATCCTCCAACATGGAACCGTCACTGCATGCATTGCAGAGCCTTCCTACTTTCGACGGAAGACGACTCGTTCTGCTGCCGAAATGGCACATCCAACGCAACATCTCCATTGAAAAAGGACTCATATGCAACGCACGAGTTCAAATCACAGCCCTTCATCGACGCTTCGTTGAAGTTCAATTACTTCAAAGCAATCAAACTCATTGCATCCCACGCATTTCATTCGACTTCAATCCTCCTGCGAGCGATTGGACCGTGCAACGAAGACAATTTCTGCTTCGTCTCGCATATGCAACCACCTTCAATGGTTGCCAAGGCCTCACATTAGCAAAGACTGCTCTCGACCTTCGTATCGATCCATTTGCACATGGACAATTATATACAGCTCTTTCGCGTGTTCGAAGCCGTCGTGACTCCTTAGCTATCTTCTCTACTACAAATGAAAACGAAGACACCGCTAATGTAGTACTTTCCTCCCTACTATTGTAACTCCACACGTCCGCAGGAATGGAGCGCTTGTATATTGTATACGAATTGATGGTGAAGAAGGACAGTACTGATGATGATCAATCGAGAGTCGAGATAAAGTTTTTCATATCCGTCCATATTTGGTCATACATTATTGGTTGGGGTCCTAACTAACCTTGTTCCTAGCACTGAGCAGTCCCTCGTTATGTGCCAGCCCACCATGGGCACTGTACTTCCATTCGTTTTTCTTCTGCTCCTTATACCCCACAGTCTTGCAAGCGTAACTGTCTATAGTCAATTACCACTCGGAGATGCAACTAAATCTGCTTCTGCTTCGTCTGCAACCTACACAGGCGCGGCTGCCTACGACCCAACTGTACTCACTCCTCCTACTGTTCCTCAAGGGTTCACTACCCAGCTCTCCCTTTCGCTTTCATCTACCTCAAACAATGTGTCACTCAGCCAACCTCTTAAAGGCTCGTTTCTTGGTTTTTCTATAGAGTTTAGTGTCATCAATCAGATCTGTAAGTTGGCTCACCGTTCTTCCAGAAACATGCTATTCACCCCATACACGTCTTTATAGTTGGAAAAAACTCGTACATACCACTTTTGCCCGGCCTCTTCTCCATCACTGAACCCTGGTCACTAGTTCATTTATCCAAGTACCCTTTCTGAACCTCATGTCAGCCCTCCGCCAACGTGGGGGCGAAGTACGCATTCGACTTGGCGGTAACACACAGGAATCAGCTGCATTGGTCGATACCCTCCCCGATGGTGTGATGATCCTGAAGGAACCCAGTAATCTCAATGATCCCGTAAGTGCCATTCTTTTGCGCCTTTGGACGCTAATATATATCACGTCATAAACATACTCTATTTTATGTTCCTACACGATAGACATCGACACCCGCGCTCAGATATACTGTAGATGCCATTTATATGCTAGGAAATATATCATCATTAGTAGATGTTAAGTGGTTCCTCGGTACGCACTCGTTGTCCTATTTCCCTTCGTCCCTCCCTTTTCGACAACTCACAATAGGTTTACCATTCAACGATACATCGAACCTTCGTCTACAAATTGCGGAGATCGGAGAATCTGTGTTGGATCCAGGCGGCTACCTCTTGGGACTTCAGGTTGGAAATGAGGTGCGTGTTTCAAACAAAAAACTTCTTGGACATTTGGCTAAATTACTTGGTGATTTATCCTCCTCATTTGAATTTTCTGTGCTTTCACTGCTTTGGTCACTATTCTGGCTGTGTAGCCCGATCTGTACGCCTCACACGGCCTCCGTCCGTCAACTTATGCGCCATCTGACTACGTTAACGAACTTGGAACGATGGTTAAGGCGATCTCCAATGATCCTTCCATAAAAATCAAGAACAACCTCGTCGTACCCTCCGTCTCGGGGACATGGACTCCTGAGCAGGTATTCGACACAGGTCTGATCGCCTCCTACGGAAACGCAGTGGGATACCTTGCCATCGAACATTACCCCACCGACAACTGTTATGCGCACTATGGCTTCGGCCATCCGGTCTATCCTCAGGATGTCTTCTCCAATTATTTGAACCATACATCCGCTCAGGCGCTCGTTCAGCCCTATTTGAACGCGTCTGCGTATGCGGCGAGTGTGGGTAAGCCGTTCGCGATGATGGAAACGAATACGGCGAGTTGTGGTGGGTTCCCTGGTCTAAGTGACAGCTTCGGAGCAGCGATGTGGGCAACGGACATTGCATTGCAAATGGGCGCTGCTGGGTTCTGGGGAGCAATGTTACATGTGGGTGGGCAAGATGTCTATTACAACGTAAGTCTACATCCTGGTTTATTCCCTGGGTATATTCTGAGTATTCTCTATTGTCGTGGTTCTAGCCTTTCACACGTAATTGCCTTTCCGTGCCATCTACCCATGATCACGGTATCTGATCTCATGTCATATAGCCCCCCCGACGAACCAATCCTCCTTCCACCAATGGACTATTGGCTCTGTCTTTTATTCCTCCCTCTTTGTCGCAGAAGCGCTCGGCTCAAGTGGGACAGCGCGACTCGTCGACCTCACCAACTCCCTTTCTTCATCCACTCCCGGTGAATCACTTGCAACAGCTATGTACACGCCGGTTTATGCAGTCTATGAGAACGGCGCCCCAGCGAGACTGGTCGTGTTCAATTTCGTTACCGATGCAAGTGGGGCGAGCACTGTCCAATTCCAGTTCGGGATGTCTGGGGGGAATGTTCCGCAGAGCGTGCAAGTGAAGTGACTTGTCCTTTCTCTGACTGCAGTTTCAGGGCAGTTTGTTCACTCTTGCACAGATACCTCTTAGCCCCGTCGGTCTCAGAGAAGCATAATATCACATGGGCAGGTCAAGTGAATATTCAACCACTGGACTTGTCGAGCAGCCATTAACTACTTTCCCCTTAGACCTATGGTTCGACATTTGAATCGGACGGCCGTCTTCGAGGCACGCCCTCGATAACGACCATCAGCTGCTCCACTTCTTCCAATACCTGCACTGTCCCACTTCCCGCACCCTGCATAGCACTGATCTTCCTCACCTCGTCGGCATTTTCCGAGTCAAACCCATCGACAACAGTCACGTTTGCGACGACAGCCGGAACGAAGACGCACAACACGGCCACGATCGATCCAAGCGTATTGGCGACTAGCAATGGTATATCGGGTAATGTGAGGGATCAGTTGGCGAGTACGAGTTATGATACGGGTGCTGCTATGGCTGCAGGACCAAGGGGGACGGTGTTGGTGGTGTTGATGGGTGTGGTGAGTTTGGTAATTGGTGCTTGGATGGGAGCTGGGGCTATGTGGCTCTAGTCTCGCAAACCAAGGGGAAGACTAAGTTCTTCCGCTAAACTTGTAGTCCCACGTGACAGTGCTGTTGTACTATCAGTAGGCGCATGCCTTAGGATAGTTGATTTTACGATACCTGTTAAAGCTTGCTGTTACTACATATTCATTTGTGTGTAGTTTGGTTCATAAGCTCCGACACCCTTTTATACACTCCTTCTACAACTCCTGCAGTTTCTTTAGCACCAACTTGCTGATACCAATTTTGGGGGATCATGGATACATGAAGCCATGTGGCCCTGGAAGTGTGAATTGTGGGTTTAAATTCTCACTGAACCAGTTACAGCAACAACACTTTTTTACAAAAAAGTGCTGCTGGTGTTACTGGCCTCAGTGTGAATGCAGCCAAAGAAAAAAAAAAGTGTCTGAATGATGATACCCTAGAGTGCCCACAATGTGCTCATGATCTTCATGTATGGGAACCACACCAAGAACTCGTTGTTAGACGGACAACGTGATCTATAAGAGTGACTGTAAGTCCTCCAGTCGAGTGTATACGAGACTGGAGGGAATCTACCTATAAGAGTGACTGTAAGTCCTAGGTAGAGTAAGTAAACTGAGAGTAAGGAATGTGTATGTATGGCTTACCTCCAGTCGAGTGTATACGAGACTGGAGGAAAGGAGAGTGGTGCGTGCGGCGTAGCTATTGGTACGGTGTCCGAGAAAGGAAAGTACGTATATGTAATCTGCGATACGACGGTCTGTTCTCCAACACTCGTCAGGCCTCTTGAACTCGTACCACCATCATGTCGAGTTTTTTCCCACGCTGACGTGGACAAGAGCAGGGCATTCAGCACGCTGCCTACGCACAGAGAGGCGTTCTGCCTCTCATTCTCGGTACGCCAAGCACTGCGATCCCTGAAAGTCGACTGCCTCCGTCGCCGTTGACTGTGTTCTCGTCAACGTTTCCCACCGCCGACAAGTCATGCTCTGCCTCGGCTCAGCATGCCAACATCGTTTTCACCGTCTACAAAACCAGTCAATGCTCACAGACATGCCATTTCCATTTTTCAGCATCACCATCACTACTTCGAGACTATGCCGACACACGCTACTGAGGGGGGGCCTTGACAGGGCATACCCACGCTAACCGTGCAGTCATGTCGGTAGACCACCGCTGGAGACCCACGAACCCAGGACCAGGAGTTGCTAGACCTCTCACTGAATGTCAGTATACCACCGCTGGACCAATCGGGGCACAGGTCAAGGAGTTGCCGGACCTCTCACTGCATCGTTTGTTACGTTGGTCACTGCCCACAAACACTTACATCATACGCTTGTCGTCTCGTTTCGTTTCTGTTTTGGTTTCCTTTTCTCCACTACCTTCGGCTTGGAGTTTCGCTCCGCCTCATATGCCAACTTACCATTGCACTGACACTACAAAGACGACCTACAATTCTACGTTCAACAGTACTTTGGTTCATATGACACAGAATACTCCTACGGCCTGTTGGCACCGCGTCTTAGCACACCTGTTTGCTTGCAGCGGTATATAAATATAGAATTCTCTCTCCAACACTCGTCGGAGATTTCGCGCAGTGTCAAGATGGAGTGTGAGGTACTTCAACAAGGTCGATTTCAACGACTTGGGAAGTGCTTACTGTTGCATGCCACGCGACAACTTAGTTCAGGTAACGAAAAACTTGCAGGTTCTTACTTTCGCCCAGCTGCTGGCGGAAATCTGTGAACTCGCCATCTGTTACAGTGGTTTATTTAGCCCAACCACTAAGTGAAAATCGGACTGACATACCGTCAATGGCGACGGGTTCAGTGATTATATGGTTAGCTCCGGTCCAAAACGTTACTGAGACACATACTCTTGCTTCTCTTTGGCCAGAATGTAGTACATGTGCTGCCTACCATGTTCGCCTGCTTCGGCAGGCTCTCGATGACCCCGGCTGTCCAGGAGACAAATTAATAGAGCCCGCGGCACCGATTGGTCATTTTCACCATTGCCCGATGCGCTTCTTTTTGTCCCTTCTTTCTCATAGTTTTAGCCGGATTCACCTTTTCAATGTCTTGGTACGCACCAATCAAAAACACGATCAACAGCTTGACCATGTATGCTTCGTGTGCATCGGGAAATGCCCATTGCAACTGTCCATTGTTCGTTTTGGGTGGTATTGAAGATATAATCGTAGCCATTCTAGTTGGAATGGCAGACACACCTGCAAAAAACCTCGCAGCGATTTTGTTCCCACTCCTCAAACAACCGCTTGCCACAGAGCGGCATGACATCCTCCCTGAAGCACGCAGACGCAGTGAGTTTATGGAAACGGCGCGAGAAAACAAAGTACAAACCGATCGTCAGTCTGTCGCACGCACATCAAAAGCTGATAGAGCAGCCCACACATTCATGATGCGCATCTGAGATTTCGAGACGGACGTCTGTAAAGAGGTAGTACATTGCAAGACAGTCGAAGCCGAATGAATAATATCTTGTCACCACCGCCTTCAGGGAGATGCTGCCACGGACGCCCCCGTTGTGAGTCTCAGTGTGTCGATGGAGGCGGTGACGGATGCATTTTCATTGTATACGGTGATGTCAATGAAGGTGGTGCGGCATGAGGCAAGTTGTGTTGAGGCAATTCGAGTCAGAGGGCCTTTATACATACACTGCGAACTCATGCTACATGGTCATGAGTCCCATGTTGTTGTGCCAATCAAATAATGACGGCGAAGTGGGCTCATCGATCATGGACCAGGTCGATCGTCGTCGAAGAACTGTGCCCAGCCCGTGACTGAAACTCCGATATCGAAGACATATACTTGCAACACGATCAGATCACAAAACGTCGTGAGTTGCAGGTTCCCTAGTCTGCATCGGATGACAGCCCTCTTACCGTAGTGCAGCATTTCAGCCAAAAATCGGACTCCGGTGACATGTAGAGACCGCGGCACATACTCTTTTGGAAATGCACAAATAAAATCAAGCAACACGGTCGCGTCAAGGTTTGGGAGCGCGTTACAGCATTGTGCACATATGTCCGCCCCTGCGTCCCGTGAAGGTGGGCTTACCAAGTTCAGCTCCTCAGAAGGTCGTGAATATTGCCGCAATACGCTACGTTGCCTTCTCCCCCATGACACCCACGATTTCCAACTCGACGCCATTGGACATCTCCTTGATGGTCAAGATACATTACTTGTCACAGCAACTGGTAGTGGGAAGACAGATATGTTCATAAGACTTATGCATCTGATATCTCACATATCTGCACATCCAAACGAGATACCTGGAATCACGTTTCCACCTGATCCCGCCATGATCATTATTTGTCCCACAAAAACGCTTGAAGAAGAAATGGTGAGATTTATAAGTTTTTGGCAAAACAAAGGCACCCACCTCGATTTTCCAGGCAGAAAAAATGAAAAAATGTGGCCTCCAATCATTGGCCATCAATTCCGATACCACCAAAACGGCGAAACAATCCAAGGGTCAAGATTTGTTTCAGGATGCACGGAGGGCAGTCACGATGATTCTCCTATCACCGGAGCAACTGAAGTCAAAGTCGTGCGAAAGGTTACTGAACGACAAAGAATTTGGGAAGAGGCTTTGTATGGTGGGGGTTGACGAAGCTCATCTAATAAACTCTTGGGGTTCGAATTTCCGCAAGGATTTCCGGCAAATTGGGTGGACACGATCGCGGCTGGTAAACAGGGTGCCAACCTTCGCGGTCACAGCAACTCTTCAAGTGGGCGAGCCAACAACACAAGTGTGCCATACTTTGGGTTTCCAACGTGGTGCTCATGAGATCATCCGGCGGTCCAACCTGCATGCAGATATCAGGCTGTTGTTCCGTACCTTGCAGTCTGGCTTGGGAGGGTCGTGCTTCCCTGAGCTGGACTGGGTTTTATCTGGCCATCGACGCACGCTTATCTTCTGTACAACTATCGCACTTGGGTATCATGTTCAGCGGTACCTTACCCACCAAGCATCTGGGGACCCTGATCGAAACAAACACATTCGCATGTTCAACGCGTTGAATCACAAGTCATTTAACGAAGCAACACTCACCTACTGCCATAGTGGTGCAACTCAAATTGTCATCGCGACCAGTATCCTGTCTGTTGGGATTGATGCGCCGACCTTTGATGACGTCATTGTCTTTGGTGAGCCCAATGACACAGATGAACTTCTTCAAGAATTTGGACGCCTGCGATACCGGCGTGCCATTTCACCACGGGGCATCCTATACATGACGAAGAATGCTGTAATGAAAGCAGCACAAGTGCTGGCTGGAGGCAATAAACAGGATTCGGACTGTCACAGGACCCAGAAGCCCAAAAATGTACCGAGAACGTCTCCATCCGATACCATGCAGTCTTCTATGGCCAAGCTCATCCTTGCGGACTGCAAAGTTGCTCAATTAGATGAGCTGTATGGCAATAATGCGGATGAGGCACCATGTAGCTGCCTCGTTTGTCAGGAGAACCCCTGGCCTGCGCGGCAAGAGGAATGCTGCTGCAGTGGTTGTCAGCCAGAGGACATGCCCAAACCTGAACCACGGAAACTGCAACATGCGATGCCACGTAACCATCTATCCAAGGGGGCAAAGCAGACTGCTACAACACGGCTTATTGAATGGCGCGATTCAGCCTGGGAAAGAATGGATGTCAATAAGTGGGGCTTCCTTCCTCCAGAAGGGTTCTTACCTTCACAGGTTATTGACATGATCATACGCAATATTTCCATGCTGAAATCTGTTGAGGACCTTATACCATTCGTCTCAACATATGAACCAATTTCGCACCTTCAGCACGACCTCTACTCCACAGTTGCAGACATCGCAGAAGAAATACAGACTGTCCAATTGGGGGAACGTGCTGAAGCACGTGTGAGGCGTGACCAGGCACGCATTAGCAGGATGAACGAAGCTAGTTCATCCTCCTGCAGTGTTAGCGAGGACCTGGCAATGGACCAGTTCAGCAATCCAAATATTCAACGTTCAGGGATCAAGTGGCATATCAATCCAGCGTACGTAATTCATTCTTTTGTACTGCACAAGTGGAGCCTAAGCATTGCTTTTAGCGCAAGTAAGATCTCGGTTTCTAGTACGGAATGAAAGATACATAAAGCCTATGCAGTGGATCCGTTAATTCGTAAAATATCAGTCAAACAGGTGAACATACCGTAGTAGAAGAATGTAATGTCGTCATTCATCCATATTATTTGCACTGTCAATGTCAAGGTCAAAGCCACGGATGTCAGTGTCAATGACCAGTTCTCCATCTACGACAAACATGTTTCCAATAGCTGGCTGTGCCGCTGTGTCAGTAGGGTATTCAGCC
Source organism: Scleroderma bovista (assembly GCA_037178675.1). NCBI lineage: Eukaryota > Fungi > Basidiomycota > Agaricomycetes > Boletales > Sclerodermataceae > Scleroderma > Scleroderma bovista. The sequence continues at coordinate 27,988 of JAYMGJ010000491.1, forward strand.
TCGCCAGTAGTTGCATCCTCTCCATCAGGTAACAAATCCGATGCCTGAGTTGTCAGATTAGGAGGCCGTTGATTGCGCAGCATGAGGCGAGAGGATACTGTCTCCTTGATCCAAGTGGAGAGCTTTCCCTTGCCAAGATTCAGTATCCCCTGTCTGAAGTCATCAATGGAGTCGCTGTGATCTGTCTCGCCAACTCGCCGGCCAATGCAACGCGAATGAAGCTCCTGATTTCGGTATTCATTGAGGAGAATCTGAACCTCAGGGCGAGTATGTGGAGCATGGTGGGTACCTCTTCGCTCTGCCAGATTAACACCCTCATGTAAGTCCTTTTTGATGCATCCAAAATGATGAAGATTTCGTGATATGACCTTTCTAATCCAGTCGTCGCCATAGCTTACTCCTTTCCGTTGAACGACAGATTCAAGCATGCGGTTGAGGTGTTCCTGCAGTAGGTCAAGTGGACAGAAGGTTCCTGGACAACCCGTAAGATTGACCAGAGTGCTCTGAAGGATAGCATGGCGGAGCTCGGGGCTCGACTCAAGTTCAATGTTGGTGATAAATTCAAGTAGGTACATGATGTATTTGGTGTGTGTTGAGCCAGCGAATGTGAAGAGCATCATCTGCAGATAGAACAGTAAGCACAAAAAAGCTTTGGAATCTGATAGACCCACTTTAGTTACCTCATATAACCGCCCTGCATCCCCCTCTGCGGCAGCATAGGCTGCTTCCCTTGAGATGAGAGCATCACGCATAAAGGCAATTGATCGTGCAAGAACAAGGTCCCCCTTGAATGTGCTCTTCCCTCCGTCGATGGGTGGCGCAACATTAGATACTGGAGAACCGATGGGAACCTGCTTGCTCCAGTCCGTGTGTGAAGCAGACACGTCTCGCAAAGCACGATGAAGCCCTACTGTGCTGGAATATGCACGATGGAGCTGTATTGCCACTGCTTCAAGGTCCGTTATGGATGGAAGGAGTTCTCGTGATGCAAGGTCTTCAAAATAGCTAAACAAACTGTCTTGTTTGAAATGTAGCCTAGAAACGATAGCTGTTACTAGGGAGTCAACAGGGGAAATGTCATATGCACCGCCAACAATCCAACATACGAATGTCTAGGATCAGGTAGGCCAACTCCAAGTGTGGGTAATAATCAACTTTCTTCAAGTTAGCGGGTTGAGGTCTGCCAATCTTCGCAGCACTGTAGCTGAGCGTTGATGGATCAGTGGACAATGACTCCCCCCAGTGAGTCTCGAATATTCGACTGAGATCTGTCCACATTGTATGCCATAGTGCAAGGACGGGCTCGAGGAGGTTCAGACTAAGTAAGTCGTCCTCATGGAACTGAAGATATTTCTTCAGCTGAAGTATCTTCTCGTATGTCATACCATCTCCGGAGGCCAGGATAAGCTGTCGGGGGTAGTCGTTCTCGGCATGCCCTATCTGTGAAAGGAAGTCCATCAAGGCGTCCTTGAGCTCTGTATTTACGGTTTTGTTATTGCTACTCGTAGCGAGAGGGTGGACCTTATTGGCTTTAATAGAGAGCTGGAACTTCTGTGCACGAGTCCGGAAAAGCATCGAGACCTGTTCCTTGAGATGGGAAAGAGATGGGATGTAATTGACAAGCGTTCGTAGCCAATGCAGACCGCAAACTGTTTCAATGTGCGGCCCATCGATAAACGAGAGGAGTCGTCCAACTGTGAGAGCCTCGCGTTCGGAGTTCATGAGCCTGAGTCGCTTATCGTCAAGGCTGAAGGCGCGAGGGTCAACTCCGTCTATCTCGATGAGTGTGGCTGCAAGCCCAACATTCATTGTGTTTTCTCGACCAATCCGTGGATCCCGCTGCAAATGGAAATTCTGCACGTTGTCCATCACAATCACCACTCCCCTCCCAGGGTCCCGACCGACATCGAACACTATTTGTGCCTCCTCCTCAGATAAGTCCTTGAGATGCTTGCACACTGACCAGTAGGACACGGAAGTGCCCACTCGACTGTTGTATGCAAAAACATCATATGGCACACCATATGCAAACTCCAGAAGGCTCTTCGACATGATCAACTTTCGTGCCAACTGATTTCGGGAGAAGTTGACTGAAGAGATCACCGTTGCGGCTACCTGATAGCCATAGCATCCACACCAAAGTAAGAGAATTGATAAATCTCAGAGGTCAATTAAATACGAGCTTACCCCATCCACAGGTCGATTTTTCCGCACGACCGTAACACCATTTCGTCTCTGAGGGGGACGTGCACATAATTCAGTCACGATGTCCCAGGTGAGTGGCTGGAGCTTTTTTATGGTAGTTACAACTGACTCTGCCGTGGAGGTTCCGATGTCTGACCATACACTTTTCGCGGTGTGTAGGCCACTTCCTGGTTGAACAGCATCTTCTGCTTCGCGTACTAATTTTTTCTTGACAGATTGGGCTGCGAACGAAGTGAGAGCGGGTCGTACAGCCTTGATCTCGCTGTATGGGACAGAAGTATTGAACATCAGGTCGCAGTCCGGCGAGTTATCGGACAGAACACCATCGGGGCTCCGCATCCAGGCATCCAACATGAAGCCGATGCCGGGCTCAGTATTTCCTTTCAGGAATTGATGTACGCATGCTGCATGTTGAGGTTTCCGATGAATCCGCTGACCTTTCTCGTCGTCCAGCCAAAAAAGATAATACATGAATTTACCCAATGTCCAATGCAAGTCTTTCAACTGACCAAGAATGACCTCGAGCTTCTCATCTGGCGTGCGCCGTGAAGTGTAAGTCACTCGTCTTGTCTTCTTATTGCTCTTGTCCACTGATAATGGAGAGGTGTTCGTGTCTGGCGCGAACCTGCACTTCCGAGGGGTTAAGGGGATCGGAGGACCCCCCTGAGTGACTGGTAAGTAATGCTGGCACGTGGGTATGCGGAGAGCATGCATCCATACCGGATGAGATGAGCTTGGTGTGGGCCAATTTTCTGCGCCATTGAACGATGTGGCCGGATAAAATGGGTATAAGGGGAGGTGATCAGGCTGCAGAGATGGAAAGGGAGTATGAGGTTGTATGATCGGCAGCTGGAATGAATGTGTGGCAGTAGGTGTGCAGCGGCGATCGTCCATGTCCAGCTACCTAGAAGACACTCAGAGCACCTTAGGTGTTTCAAAAAACTCCAGAGGGGCATATCTAATTTTATTCTTTATCTGACACATTTTGTCTGACACACTTTGACATGCCGAAGGCTCGGCACGCACCATCAAGGACGAAATGCTGCACTACGGTAACCGTGCTGTCATCCAAAGCAGACCCTCCCTTTGAAGGAACGACTATCTTCCTTCAAATTTTTGAGGGTTGCCTACGGGAGACTACAGGTTCCCCAGAAGAAGAACGTATGCCTTCGTCAGAACCTGATGCTAGTACTTGACATCGATAGTACGCAAGTACTTGGATCCGGAATTAGCCGACACAAAGGTCGTAATACATACTCATCCAACTCTTCACAGATGTCACAATCTATGAGGAGTCACTTTTTTTTCTCCCTTCCTTTTGCTTCCTGCATCGTTCTTTCACTCTTGAGCGCACGATCGCTGGGCCTCAGAACTCAATCATCGGGAAGCACCACACCGCTGCTCACGGTCACTAATCCGGGTCGAGACCTGAGACTGACACGTAAGTTCTGGGCACGTCTATAGTGCGCGACTGATCGTCTGGATGGATATAGAGATGCCTACGTCCGAGTGTGCGGCGCCCAGGTGCGCATTTGCTAGTCTCCCCAAGGCAGACCAAAGATTCGATGCAAGACAATCGTTCCCGCGCATTACACGAATCGCGCTTATAATATTGTACGCGGAAGGGTAGGTCCTGACGGATCAGCTGAGACTCGACCGCGGATGTGATTGTCTAGGAAGACATGGAATCAGTACTCTGCCGCTTTGCCCCAGCCAAGGAGAAGATTCATCCCGCGATACCGAGTCCAGTGCTCGGTCCTTGGATATGTACATGCATATGCATATACGGTACGTCTGTGTATCAACGAGTCAATGCATTACCATCGTTAGGTCGTTCTTTGTCACAATCTCCATGCGCCGGCCAGATTTGCCCTGGCATACGGTCTGCTCTTGTCTCGTCTCGATTCGGCTTATATAGTGGGCAGCCCTCCCCGGTCACAAGTCGACGCGATTTTCACCGTCCCAGTGGTGTCATCGAACACTGGGGATTGTCCAAACTATGTTATGCACCTGCACGGTTGATAATATACAACGAATACACAGTAGGAACCATCTCCTGCGCGAGAGTGCATATGCAAGGAGGGCGAAGAAATAAAGAGGTAATAGGAGAAAAGTAGGGGAAGCATAAGTACTTGCGAGTGGTACGATAAATAATGGGATATAGCGTACACAGGGAGTATGATGGGAGGAACTCAAGCACCAGGAGGGGATGCATTATGGGGAGGGAAGATGGATGTAAAGCCAGCCGCAGATACGAAGGGCAGCAGAAGATGAACAGGTCCATCAAGACACGGACATGCAGAAGAAAAAGGAACTTGTTCGTCACAACCGAAAGGGAGAACCGCAAGAAAATCGAGGTCACTTCAAATATTGCCAACTCATGTCAGCGTCGATAGCTATAACTGGGGCAAAGCGACTCACCATTCTCATATCGAAGCACTGATCCCAAGCGCTCTTGCACCTGCCCCAGCACCACCTTCCCACCCAAAAAACCTCTCCGCGCTCTTCTCACGATACCCATATGCACGCGTTCCACCCGCTGTATACCCTCTATATCTCCGTGCGCCATACCCAGCTTCGTCGAGGGTTACATCATCCTCATCATCATCCCGCCCGCGCCTGGTATGCGCCCATACGGAGATAAACAGGATACGTTTGAGTTTGGGGTTGAGGAAGAACCAGTGAGATGACCAAAGCAATGCGCCGGACCTACGCTTGAGGCGGACTCGGCGCAGAGGGGAGTGTGAGACATCGGGCGATGTGGATACCATGAAGGAGGACGCAAAGCCAGCAGTGGCGGTGTTTGGTGAGGACGTGCTGCCTCCGCTGCTCGTGTCGCTACTATTGTGGCGCTGGCGCTGGTATATGCGTGCGCGGCGTGCGGGTCTGCGTGCGGGCTGTGCCGACGCCGGCGGCACGAACGTCCCCAAGTCCTCGTCCGCATCAAACTCGAATGTGTCTGGGGAACCATCGTCCAAGTCAAGGTCCTCGGACGAGTATTCATCTGCAATGGATGCGACGTCATCCTCGTCGTCAGAGTAGTCGTTGGCATGCGGATCCGAGTCCGTATCAGGTGTATAGGAGAAGACCTGGCAGTCCGCCAAGCCAATGACAGTATCAAGTGTACGGTAGAGGGTGGGGTGCGTACCCGAGACAATGGGCGGTGGTGCATGTGGGCTCTGTACGATCTGCGAGTGGGGAGATGTCGATGAGGAGGTGGGAACGGATGAAGGAAATATGTCTGGTCCTGCGGGTGGGTAGGCAGAGTATGTCCTCGGTGCAGATATGCTTCCCCCTCCGGCGCGTGAGTGTGCCTGGGGCGATAGTAACGTGGTACTGAGTGCATTAAGTACTCCAGCGCCGCTCTTCTCCTTGTTGAAATGGGAAGGCTTCACATCCGAGAACTCGTGGTCCGGAAACGCAATATTGAGCGTTGCTATGAGGAGATAGAGGGTTTTCCTGGATGCAGGTCTGTCCATTGGACCGAAAGGAGTGTCATCTGGGTGGTCGCGCTCGAGCCACGAAGGAAGAGGTGGCGATGAGGATATGTCGTCAGAATATGCGTGTTCGAGTGAACGGAAGAGTTTCTTGTCGCGCTTGATATTCTTGCACGAGTAAGCTTCAATTCTTGTGTGCACTGAACATTCGGGACCTTCGTGCGTGAGTGCTTGAGCGAGACGGGAAAGTTCTGGGCATTCGATGTATTTCATGGTCGCGGTGGGCGAGGAGGACGAGGCGAGCAAGGTGGCGCTACCTTATGAGGCGACGGAGGAACACACGTGCAAACGAGCACACGTTGAGTGTGTGGATTCAAGGTCTTTGCTGGGGATAAGCTGTTGCAGTTGCGCAGTGCCAACACGTTCGAGTTTCGACCTCGGTCAGATAGAAATATGTGCGTCTGCTCATCCGATCCAATGGGGATGAGTATATTAACAGACTACATTTCCTCCCATCCTTCCAGCGCACGAGTCTCAGACAACAAGGGACCATTTATCCTCAACACAGAGAACAAGACTCGCACTGACACACCAGGGATTTTAACATTGTCAAGGCACTATAAATTGAAAATGTTGAAATATCCCTGGTGTGTCAGTGCCTTTCAGTCGCCCAAATACCACGGGACTGAAGTCGAACGATCTCCGTTTAGATGCTGAATGGTGTCACATCGTGCAATAACCTGTAACCCACTGGGTATGTTGAGGGCGTTTTGTTGGGTAACCCAACCAAACCCCCTCATCGAACACACCCGCTGAGCGGGCTGAGCTGGGTACTCCTACATCATGCAAGCTGCGCCTAGTACGTATGTGGACTACTCATATATTCACAGAAACCAGTGCACTGGCTGCAAGTCCGTTCATGGGTGGGGACGTGTCGTGAGTAAGTGACGTAGGCGGGTCTGACGGAAGATGTCTTGCCCGCCCTATCTTTTATGTAGCGTGCGTCAGCTTCCAATGATTTCGCTGTGCTCGTGTTCCACTGCTGACCACACCCAAGCTCGAACGGCTCGGTCCCTGTATTCCACTGGCTTTCCTCCATATCACACAACCATATACATGTCCCAGTATACCATGCTGTTCATTCGCTCGGGATTGGCATGGCAGCCAAGGTTTTGTCTGGGGACACATTTTCAATAGATTAGCGTGGCTTGCCTGCGATGACAGTTCTACTGAACGAAAGCAAGGGTGCAAACGTAGGTGTCAATTTTAGCACGCATCTTTGAACGCAGTATTTATGATCCCCCCCGACACAGTCTAAATTTACTTGTCTCCTTTCTTGTATGTTGGCTCCTAGTTGAATCTGAAGCGATTGATTGTCCATGAGGAACAGGCAACGTGTTTTTTAGTGCGTAGACCATGATGTTTGCGATATGAACGCTTCCTGTTCAGGTAGCCTCGTATATGTGCTATGGACTACGGCTGATTCCGTCAGTGTACTTGACTCTGGTTTCTCGCGGGATGAATTGATGACTATCTGCACAGTATGCCCTACAGTACACTATGTAGAGTTCAGTACCAGTGTGGACACTGAAGCATCGCTACGAAAAAAACGCCCCCGTTGTCTGTTATCAACCATGACCGATGTCTCCTGCTAGATATGCTGTAGTAATGTCATCCAGAAGTCCTGTTGTTACATCTGGCGAATGCTAAACCCACATACAGTGATTATAGCTCGGCGTACGGGAATGATGTACTTACCAGTCTCAACCGAGAATTCAGTGGCATAGAGAGATACATCTCCGGCGAAGGTAACCGGAAATTGTCCAACTCCAGGATGCAGTTTTCTTTGAGGACTTTGTACAGCCGAGGGAATTTGAAACCGAAAACGGCGTCATTAGATTCATAAGAGCGTACGAGTTTCACATGCAACTTTCGCAGCCCCGATGCTTGTCGATCAACAAGCCAAGCCGAGAACTGGTCGGATTCTAGCCATTTGGGATGCAGCCCACATAAGGACAAGCTCTCGAGTTCCGTCCAGAGGTCTATGGGACGACGGGCACGAGCATTGCTCAGTGTAGGGTCGAAAAGGTGAGGTAAGTGATGTGTCCTCAATTCCACATGACGTACGCCAGGGAAAGCCTCACAAAGAGTAATGGCATCGGCATAGAGTAGTTCAGGAGTGTTCGTGTCCGTGAAACGATAAAAGGTGAGGTGGCGGACACTGGTGAATTTAGAGCGAAGTCCATGCAATGCAACAGAAGGTGGATCGTCAGAATCGAAAGAATTGTATTCGAAGCGTTCGAGATTCGGTGCCACAATTGCACCCATGAGTCGCCCCGCCGGCAGCATACGTCAAGCTTCTTCAGAGCTGGGAAGTAAATACTGTTGGGTTGGGGGGAGAATGCCCCTGGGAGTCCTGAGAGTGAAAGCTTCGTCAATGCCTGCGTTGGAATCAAGTGTGGGAATAACGGATAGTCAACGGGGCAGCCATAGAAATCCAGGTTGAGAGTTTTTAATGCGGTGACTGGTGGAAAATCACCGTGCTTAGCAACGAACTCGACGAGTTCCAAATGTTCAAGGGCTGGGACACGAGCTGGGCAAAGGAAGGCCAGGGAAGTCTTACAATATGAGAGTGCAACAGATTTGAGAGAGGGAAATCGCAAGTGATTGATCCTCTTGATGATAAAATCTGCGAGCGCCGTATTATTGATTTCGTCGTCTTCATCGTCGCAGTAGGCATGAGCAATTGACAGGCTATGCCAACGATGCGCCAAGGAACTAACAATCTTTAGGGATGGTACAAGTGCACGATGGTGGGATCGGGACCACTGTGAAGTTTCAATGACAATGTCAAGAAGTGCTCCACGACTCCGTTCCAGATGTGTCATGATGGAAGAAGCCGACGATGCGACATGGATAGTAGTCCAGAAGCTGGGACTGTCCCAGATGATGTCCTTCCAGCGCCGACATACACCAGCCAATTGATACTTCAAATTGGGATCATCGTCAGCACGAAGACAAAGACCAAAGATGGACAGCAATATCCCGGTTGGGAAGAAATTGAATGCGGTTGGTCTTGTTCGAATGAGTTCGTCTACCTTGGCTCGCTGCGTGGTCATGGCAGCACGGACGTGAAAGAGCTCTTTGAGGAGCCGTCGCGCTTGTTCCTCCAGTAGGGCCAATTCGGCTCGTGCCTGTAAAAGCTCGTCCATGATATTTATTTGGTACTTAGTGTCAGGTGCTGTGATTGCCACATGGGAAACGGTCAGCATCCTGAAGTTGAACTTTCAGTAGTAAACAAAACCTCCGGGAGTTTACTCTTGTGAGTGGTAGTAGTCCTTGTCTCGGGTGCCACTGGCAGAGAAAAAGCAATTCCGTTCGATTTTTGGAAGTAGTTGACGGAGAGTCTTCAAACTCGCGACTGCCTTTATAGCTAGATGCATATAGCCGGCGGCTTCAAGCTAGTACACGTGATCATTGTTGTCATTTTTCTTCCGTCTCATGCCTGCAACGAGCTGCAGCGCCAGTACTGAGTCGTGTGCAAGTAATGTGTCTGGCGTGCATCCATAGCCGGTTCCCGCTCAATTGCCCTTTTCAGATCTCTATGGCCGCATCTCACATCACTATAGCCGTTTCGCACGAGCAACATCAACGTCGTTACACTCTATTCTTCCCTAGCAGACCCACCGAGGAGGATAGTCGATCCTTCAAAAGGGCGACACTCCTCAACTGTCATTATCTGATGCTCCTTGGTTCCAGAATCGGATTCACTTGAGGATTGCGTGGTAGCCACGGTTGGAGATAGGATCTCTCCCAAGTCCTTCTCGACAATGATCGCATGTGGAGCATTTATGAGGCTTAATATGTGGGTCTTTTGTCCGTTTTTAATGCAGAAAACCGGCTTGTAAAAGTGTCGTTGTTCCAGCGCTAGCGGTTCCTTGGTCAGATATCCATCGGTTCGTGGATTTGCGGCAATTGAAACATTATCCTGTAAAGATATCCATGGAACAACAGAGAATCAATGGTTCGATCTATAGACTAGCAAGGAGGAAGATAGTCGTTTGCATTGCCCGACCATATAGCAAAACTTTTCAAAATTGATATGTAGACATGCCCCTTCAATTGCCACTTTCACCCTCATCCTTACCTCGTGGCCAAGACATGACAGGGATCCCTGCCATACTAGACCCCAGGTGAGGGCGCAAGCGCTTGAATGATCATGCGCGTTCATGTGCCTTAGCACCCGCTTCCATTGAGCTTGTCAGGTTTGTACTTGTTTGATGCGCTGAAAAGCCCCATTCATATGTTCTCCCCAATTCGTACGTGAACATTATGTATTGTATTTTCGGTTGCTCGGAATTCACTCACAGGGCGCAAACCGCACAAGCTCCTGTCACGAACGATGTCAGAAATGGAAGCACGAGTACCGTTCCCTTATGTTATGTACAGAGCCAAGCTCAACTTGGCTAAAATGCGGCACTCCTTTTCAACGTATGGCTGTTAAATGCAGCCTATTGATCCACTACTTGTTCCCACCCCCATCTGACATTCGTTTGCCAATCAGAACTGTATCTGTTCCGAAGGACGTCTTGAAGTGTGCTATGCAATTCGGGTCCCTGGCTTCCTGAACACCGTGACATTCACTGCCATGATCAGAAGGCACTCTGCTCTGATGCAGAATTGATCTTATCTAAGTATTCTCGTAAGATGCTGATGCGGGGAAGCGAGCTCTCTCCTGCCCTCCACTATAAAAGGGCAACCATTTATCAATAGTATCCCCAACTCCAACATGGACAACATGGACGACATCCACAACCTTTCTGCTGGCGAATTCCACATCTTCTCAGATGTTAACGGACGCCCCATTGACCTCTGCCGCACCCCACGTGCGGCACGCGAGCCAGTGATTGTCGGGAATACTACTTTACGTGTAGGCGTCGTCTTGTGCACTCATTGCTGCTGTGGAAATAACCCTGGGTACCAACAGTTCACGTTCAAAGCAGTCCCCGGTGGCAAGAATGTCTACGAGATTTGGGCGGATGGCAGGCACATTCGGAGCGTGGATGACCATATCTACGGATCCATCGACCACATGGTTCCACAGAAGTGGATTGTCATTGCCCGCGGCAATGGGACATATACGTAAGAAATTATCTGGAGTCCTGGACGGAATTGACACAATCACCTTTCTAGCATTGAGACAGAAGGTCGTCGCGCATGGTCCGACCCAGGAGGCAACCCCGGTTGCGAGCACAAGGTAACATATAGTTCCATTTGGACTGAGACACTGGTATTCAACGTCATATTTCAGCTCTACCTCCACGGCGTATGGCATCCGATTAGCCCTCAGCAGACGTTCACGATTCAGCGTGTGTAGGCCACCTTGATCGCAAAGACAAGTAAACTGGCGGTTACAGAAGTAAACCTATGTTGAAAGTATGTAACAGTATGAATAGTAGTGTGTCATTTGTTGTTATTGGTGCGAAAATCCAACTTGGTGAACATAATTGTGTCCCTACGAGTGATTATAACACGAGATTTGAAGCACGAAATGTAGGGAAAGTATACAATCGCGTGACCAAATACCTTGAAGTGAGGCAATTCATTCAGTTCCCAGCGACCTGTGAGATGTCAATAAAAAAACTATGCATCGCGAAGTTTCATATACTATGTGGGCATTCCCTAAACATGGATTCAGGGGCAGAACTGATGAAGTCGGCTGCTACCTAGTTTGATGCCAATATATTACGCCAGCCAGTAACCACTTGGCGCTAATCTAATATGTGAACGTTCTGTTTCGACAACGTCCCTTAATCACGGAGCCAGTAGGTACCAATTACTACTTACATAGTTTAAGTTTGCTTGCCTGGACCTCACCTCTTCCACGACTTTCCCTTATATATTTACACTTGCCATTCAGCATTCTGATCCATATTCCCCTGCTTTCTTTGTACTCGGACAGTATGTTCTCATCGGCGGCTTTGCTATTTCTCGCTGGTGCCATCCTCTGGCTCACTAGCCGTGTGATCTCCAAACGGCACCCAGCACCCCTCCCCCCTGGTCCCAGACCACTCCCATTGATTGGCAACATGTTTGACATGCCGACCACCAAGCCTTGGCTCACCTTTGCTGATTGGGCCAAATATGGTGCGTACCCAACCTCGTTAGAATCCATGTTGTCATGCTTCGACTATTTCAGGGGATATATCTCATATCGAGATCTTGGGGAAGCACATCATCGTGCTTAATTCCGTCAAAGTAGCTGTGGAACTTCTGGATAAAAAGAGTTCGAAATATTCTAACAGACCCATTCTTCCAATGGGTGGCGAACTTGTTGGGTGGAAACATGCCCTACCACTCCTTCCTTATGGAAATCTCTTCCGTGAATCTCGTAAACAGTTTCACCGTGCAATAGGCACTCGCGCGGCGTTGAAGGCATATCATCCTATCCGGAAACAGGAGTACCACAAGTTTTTGAAATGCATGTATGAAAATCCTGAAGAGTTTGCCACACACATCCGTCGGTAAGGGCCAGAGTCAGTTGCTAGTTTTTGCCAGACTGAAGAGAAAACATTCTAGAGTGGTCGGTTCCATTATTTTGCGCATTTCACACGGATATCAAGTACAGGGATCTCATGATCCATTTGTGGGGCTCGCAGAGAATGCTTTGCTCATCTGGGGAAAGTCCACTGCTCCAGGAGCTTTCTTAGTCGATGTCTTCCCATTTCGTAGGTCGCATTGATATGGAATTATGACAGATACTAGATGCCATATAGTCCAACATGTTCCCGAGTGGCTTCCTGGCGCTGGCTTTCAGACCACCGCCCGCAAGTGGAAGGCAGAACTTCTAGCAATGGTTGATCAGCCGCATCAGTGGGTGAAAGAGCAGATGGTATGTTTGTAATTTGTTTGAATTGGATGTATATTGATATCCATTAAGGCAGCAGGTGTGGCTTCCAAGTCTTTCACGTCGACCCTCCTAGATGTTCCCTCACTGACCGAGGATGAGGATCATGCCATCAAATGGTCGGCTGCTTCTTTCTACGGTGGTACGTACCCCCTACCATCATTCCTTGCCGCCATTCACCATTCTGCCCCCATACTAGGCGGTGCAGATACGGTGAGTGAAGCCAACTCATTCAAACGAGCCAATTTCAACTACTCCTTTGTTAGAGTGTCTCGGCCCTGCATGCATTCTTCTTGGCCATGACACTCTTCCCAGAAGCACAGAAGAAAGCTCAAGCTGAAATTGATTCTGTGATAGGAACTGACCGTCTCCCAACATATACTGACCGCGACTCACTTCCTTTTGTCGAGGCTCTTGTCAAGGAGGTTTTCCGTTGGCATGTTATCCTCCCTTTAGGTAATGTTACACAGAGTGCATAGTTCTGCATATGTATACTCATTTTCCTTTGTCTGGTGTAGCAGTACCTCGTCTCGTCTCGGAGGATGATACCCATGAAGGGTATTATATTCCAAAGGGTACTATGGTGATACCCAATTCCTGGTATAATATTTGAGTAAAGCACATTGCCTTGGCTTGACATCACGTTGTTTGACAGGTTCATGCTGCACGATCCTAGGGTATATTCGGACCCTATGGAGTTCCGCCCCGAGCGATTCCTTGATGGTGGAAGTAAAGAGCCGGAGAACGACCCCCGTCCAATTGCCTTTGGGTTTGGCCGACGGTGAGATTGCTAATGGTTGTATTGCTCTGGATTGACATGGGTTTGCGTCATACGTATTATAGCTTTTGCCCTGGTATGTCTGTATTCTTCGCATTTATGCTACTCACCACCATTGTTTCAGGCATGCTTTTTGGAGATGAGTCCCTCTGGCTATCTTCAGCTGCAACATTGACTGTTTTCAACATCTCGAAAGCAGTGGAGAACGGGGTTGAAATTACCCCGGAGTTTGATCCATCGTCTAATAGCATCAGGTATGCAGCGTGGGCTGCAGTTCCGTGATTCCCCTGAGCGAGGTGGGAACTGACACGCACATTATCAGCCACCTAAAGCCATTCAAATGCTCAATCAAGCCAAGGTCTGCAAGAGCTGTCGAGCTCATTCTACAAGATACGTGGGCTTGAGTTGCACACCTCGTGCATCGATCTGCTACTTGGCTTTATCTGTGTTGTACAATAGTTCCAGTGCATAGTATGTAGGCAGGCACTCATTGATGTTTGATTCATTACAGCTACCCGCTGAATAAAGAAGGTCTTGTTGTTGAAAAGTCGTGTACCGCGCCGCAACTTGCTGGCCAGGCGTGACGAGTAGGGTAAAAGTTATTCGGCGATCCCGAATGCACAACAAGGACATGAACGATATCCATTCCCTTGTAAGTGTTAGGCGCTGGGTTGCATAACACGGCTAACCTTAAACGTCTGAAAGGCTCTGCGGGAATAGGCTTTTGCGCCCTGGCGTAATCAACGACAGGTCTTGCTGTCTTCGGTCGCACATATTCCCTGCACACCATCTTTGGCCGCTGTCAGCAATCGACGACTGGCTGGGTAGTCAACCATTGCGCCCGCATCTGTATGCCAACTTCGGAGGGGGGGATCTCGTATATCTTGTTGTGCCATCAGCATCTGAACGTATCACTTGTCTAAACCATTCCTTTGGTGTCCTACTGCGGAGCTACTAGATGAATGCATCGATCAGTAAGTTTCACCTGGCATTGACTGATCTTGTAGCCAAAATCCACAGCAGATTGATCAATATTGGCGATCACCAATAGCAGGGAGTTGGTTAGGCTCTGGCTCCTACCAAGGACATGCTTGTTCAGAAACTTGTCAGGTCTGACAACGAGCCCAAATGGTCCGTGGTTGCAAGATGGCTTCAGACCTGAAATTTTTCAAATTCATTCTTAGTCCCAATTTATATTTAATCGCGGAACAAATGCCGTTTAAGATGCCAAGACCAATCAGTCTCCATGGGTATGAACAAAGCGACCTTGGTCGCAAGCATTACGCTTGCCTAGATCTTAAGTTTGGTGCTTTGGGAGCCATTAAAGGGGGGTGCGCGTTGCAGAAATGGAAGTAGCAGTTCGGGTGATGCGCATGGAGTACGAGGCACGTGGTAAGAAACAGGGGAGGGAAGGGAACATACCAGGTACCTTGCCTTCCAAGATGTTTACGAACATTGCATTTGATACGAGCAGGATAATGCGAGGTTGTAACTTCTAGAACACGGTACCCTGTCGATCGTCCATGTTTGTTGCCATCTGTGATGCGAAGTTCAACAACCGCTGGATGCGGTAATGATGATGAGGATAAAAATGATGGAGAGTTGTAGCTCTTTGATCTGAGACCGTCTCTGTGAATCTGAATCCATCGAACGACGAATGTTGTCATGACCCATGACAAGAACTGAACGTTACGATGATCCCCAAGGTCGGCAGAGGGTTTCCATTCTGCATGCTCGAATTGCGACGTTGTTGCTCATCTTGATCCATCTACTTTGAGGCAGACATGAGCAGCTTGTTAGAGGGAAGGATGTACGGCTGTATGATGTTATTGAAATATGGAGCTACTAAGATCCGTGTGATAAACTCAAACACTGCGATCCCGTTCAACAGCGAGGCAGACGTCGCTGGGAGTAATGATCGACAAGGAATACTTTCCTGAGGAATAGTTGATGAAGCGCGGTCGGTGGTAGAGACAGCGCAGAACTACAAAGATATATGTGGTGTGTTGCTGCCTCGTGTAAACTCATTTTCAGTTCTCCCGCCATTGGTAGTGACATTTGGTACACCTAGTAAACTTGTTAATCAGCCGCTTACTCAAGTCACCCTGTCAACCCACCGATAGACTAAGGACCCGAAGTAAGGCGAACAAAGTCAGGGGAAGGTCTGATCAACCTCTGAACAAACGAACGTACAAGTAGTCATCGGCTCGTCAGCAGATCGAATTTGTAATTGGTAAAAGAACGCCCTCCGGTTGTTGCACTTATCACATGAGGCTAGAGAAGGCAAAGAAGTAGTACAGTACGAGACAAACTTAAGGCAGTACCGCTCACCGTCGGTGGAGTCCGCATGTTTCCACATCTCATCACCACCCAAAACATCGTCAACTTCCTTGCGCCTCATACGCGTCCGCGATGTCATCTAACAGTCAACAGGTACGTCAGGTCATCAGGACTCCATGGGTTGTCAAGACCTGTTTTGCTATCGGAAATTCATAAGGGCAGGTGTTACATGCCCATTTGTTGTACCCGGTATCGGCGGATATGACCAGCAAATTGGCACATGTCGGACAGAAGAGCATCTTGAGTAGAATGGAATGGAAATAGATTGGCTGACTACGGGTGCCGAGAACTGGCGCAAGGTTACATAAGATGATATCTGGCACGTGATCGCGATGCGTATTAGAGAGAGGGGTAGTCGGCCGTAATCTTAGTTAATTTCATTTCTTGTGCTTTGGAAATAATCCACGAAACACATGAAACGATTGTATTATAAAACATGACTTTGAGGAATTAGTGTTTTATTTGCCTGCACCATTCTCTCAACAGGAAAGTGAGAGTTGCAAAGTTTTCCACAGCTTCTTCCGCCAATAATGCATTGAAAGGCATTGAATTCAAAGAAAGAATCACTGAAGATATAAGCTAGACATAGTGTGGATTTCAATTTCATGACTTACTGCACAAGTTTGGGGGTCGTCATCCAATAAATAACAATGTCCACTACAGCATTGGCGGCTATCAGTACAGGACACCCCGCCCCATTTGCAGTCGCGTCTCGAGTTACTGAGGGGTTCATCCATTTGGCTGACAGCAGCACCGAGGCCGACGGTGGCGAGGGATGCGACAAGAAAGGAAAGTAGTGTGAGACGCATGGTAACTCAGAGTATTGGATTGATCTGGGCTAGGACTCCTCTCTAGCCCATCTTATACCCTTCACTTGTTTGTTTGGTTTATTGGCTGTTCGGCGGACTTGGTCGACGTTGCAGCATCGGAGTGACCATACTGAGGAAAACCGAATAACACGGACGTGCTCGACATATTACAATTTAGATATCTATTCGGGTGATAGATTAGCATGATCAGTGACCCAGACGAAACCTGACAACACCGTCGTCCCGAATGCTCGGGTCGATATGGAAAACTATCTCGTCATTCCACAGATGCATCACCGGGCATGTTTATCCACGAATCATGATTATTCCACTGTTTGACTAGTTGTACTGAGTAAGCACAAGATTCCATTGGCAGAGTTCTGGTCTGTGTAGTGAGCGAATCATCAAGTCATATTTGCCCTATAAAAAGTACGGTTATCCTGACAAGTCAGCAGGTGGCGGTGCTGGGGATTGCGAAGCCGAGCACCGGCATATGGTCACACGTACCGTCGGCTTGAAACGCCATTTTAGCAGGAGAATGGAAACAACGACGAATTGACCATACAAGTTGTCCATAAGTGCATCACCTAATTGCTTTGATCGGCCCCCTGGCCTGACTCCTGAGCCCCACAGAGAAATTTCCGTCACCTGAGCGCGTCATCCTTTAGTCGGATATGTGGCAGGACGGACATGACGGGTAAATGAATTCGTCGAGTCGAAATCCTGTGTCCAAGGCAAGGCAAGCTTATGTAATCCACACGAGGCTAGAGCTGGCTAGAGGTGTCTCGAAATGACTTCCATGAATCCTTCGGTTCTCGCCAGCTCTTTCGTGAACTCGAAGATTTACGTTGCAAAAGGTTTAATACAGCTAAGGTCAATTATAGAAGTACATATGTGAACCAATAGCTTGCAGCTGGTCAGGATTATTAACAAATTTGGTGATAATAACTGCGATAACTAACAACAAGGTACATATATAGAATGAGAACGGCCAGCGGTCACCGACATACTAATCTACTATCACAAAACCGACTCGAAATCGCTCTCATTGTCCTTCACACGTATACACCCATCCTCTTTGCTCCCCAACCCGAACTGTCTCCCTTCAACCCATCGTGTCCACGCTGCAATGTATCCCTTCTCCAAGCTGCGCGTCCATCGCGCCGTGTCAAATAACGGCATGGACTTCCTGGTCAAGAACAGTCGTCGTCGCAGTTCCAGCAACTCTCCGCCATCTTGTGGCCACTCAGAACCAGTATCCTTTAACGACGAAGTTGGAGCGGATGACTCGGGATATCTGAGCGAGTTGGCGAGAGTCACTGCCCGGTCTTCATACTCTTCGCGACTGTGCACCACCATATGCTTGCCTAGTCCAGTGGCATGTGCTATACTAGCTGCCACACGAGACGACATCTTGTGTCTGTGATCTGGCCATGCGCTCGCGATAAGGGGGGTGCCAGACCAGAGAACGCTACAGATGACAATGTCAGTACCAAGGTGTGATCGAAGAACATAAAGTACATACTCTGTGGCAACTGTATGTGCACAACACTATACAACGCCAAAGTATAGTAAGTTACAACAATTCGTCTGATGAAGAGTTATGTCATACCTCAACAGTGTCCAGCACCAAATCTGCTACTCTGCACCGGAAGATGTGAACTTCCTTCGGAGCAACGTCGGTAAAACGGATACGAGATGCTACTTCAGGCCCTGCCCATGCCGTCGCGGTTTGTAAGAGGTTGGCCTCGCCCGCCGCGGGAAATCGCAGAAGCCAGAGTATACTCCGCGGCACACGATAAAGGATTCGAAGCCAAATCCAAAATATTAGCTACAAGGATGGCTTGCATAAGTCCAGGAATGTCTAGAAGTATGTGGGGATATGCTCACCGGATCGATCTGTTCCCACAGTTACGCAATTTGTCAATGGGCAGACCCAGTCAGATACAGGAAGTAATAATACCTTGTAAAGCTAGTCATCCGGGAAATTAGCTGGATAATATGCGCGGTGCAGGACTTCATACCTGGTTGAAATTCGCAAATATTACCACATCCCTGCAGTTATCAAACTTTCACGTCCAAGCAGAAGACACAAGATGGCAAACGTACTTCGGCAGATCAGGAAAGAGTGACCGTCTTGCCTCTTCTCGACGGCGGAGTTCAGTAGCCCACAGCTGTGACGGCGTTGCAGGAGTATGAAGCTGATCCAGTTCGTCTTGGCGGTAAGATTGTTTGTGATCGGTCACAAAAAATGTATGCTAGTTTTCATTTTGGCATTTTTAGAGATTATGGCGTAGCATGGATTTCAGCACTTACAGGCATGTAGATGGGGCACTCGGTACTGTGGGCAAGAAATGTGATATAGAAAGCAAAGATAGGGATAATAAACTCACTAGATCCAATTTTTGGCTGGAGATGCTGGGTCGCACCCCTCGTTGACAGGCACGCCGATATCCCGGCAATCACCTGCCATTGACGGACTGGACTTTGATCGCGCAGTGGATGCGAACAAGTCCGGAGGGCACGCGATCGGATCGCATACGAGGTAATCACACCAACCTACGCTCACGCTTGAGCGCTGTAATACTCATGACAAATGACATTGTGCATACCAGCTGCCAATGTACCCGCGAATCCCATCAGTGAAATTTGCACTGGACATGGACGTGCCGCAAAAATCTCATTTCTGGCTCCTTTGGTGTATCCGCCTAAATTGACAACTGGGTAGAGGTCAGACGAATTGCAGCAAGACTGTCAGGATAAAAAACACCAACGGATATGGATCTGGTCTTGCACAATTTTCTCAACTATGGTACTGTTAGACCACAAGGAGACGTCTAAAAACTGAAAGGCAGTCTGCCGTTCATAATACTGTCTGTGGGGAGAACCATCCGATGGACTGGTGGCGTAGAGAAATATATTAAATGATTGACTGTTGTGCAGCCCGAATACAGACTTCATGAGGTGGCTCAGTGGGTGGTCACTGACAGGAGTTAAGGGTATAGCCGCATGAGATAGTTTAACATTAGCACGTACTTGAAGTCGCTGGATACATAGCCTATGTTGAGCCTTCCATGTAGAGGCGGTGGTGGGGGGGGATATACAACGGCCGTTCTGCCGGTATAAGTTGTGGCAGTAAAGAATGCATTGATGGCGTTCCGGTGAGCAATGAGTCGTATCGTGCGTGATGGGAGAGGCAGTGTAAACTACAAAATAAAATCGGTCATGTCCACGAGCCAAATGGTATACTCACAGTATGAAATGGCAGTATGAACGGTAACTTGGGATATTTCATCGATGACAAAAGACCGGAGGTTGTGAGTGTTGGCCGATGGGAGCGTGATAGTGAAGGTTGCGCTGCACCGGAACGAACGCTGTGGCCGTATACTTTGATGTACCACGCATGTTGCATTCTTGTTATGCACCACTCTATGGTTCGTATCAAAAAGCTTCCTTCATCATGGCTATCCGATGCGTCATCCGAGAGGAAGAGCTGAAATCGGCGGATCCACTCTTTCTCTTCATGAAGTGACAGTGGTCGTCCACAAGCGACCCGCACCAAAGACATCCATTCCTCCAGTGATTTGGTGCGGAGGAAACCAACCGTCTGAGAATTTGCATCTGACAGCTGCTTCTCGCAGATCTCAATAGCTTTTTGCATCCATACGTCTGATAGAGCAGATCAGTCTCGCACGGGAGGATGCCGCACTTGTCGTGTCACCTCGCTCGCTCCACTGGCAGACGGCATTCATAGAATGGCTGAGTCCGCAATAGGCATCGGTAAAGTCAGGATTTACGGAAATCGCCCGCAAGTAATACGGGATTGCTTCCGACAGTTGGCCCTGTTACCATACGCGTCACCCCTCTACACGCAGAGTGGGAACTGAGTCTTACTGAGTCTTTCAGAGTGTTACCCATATTCACCAAGGCAATGTCTAGGTCCGGGTGCACCATAAGCGCGTGATTGAATATTCTCCAAGGACATGAATTTAAGTTACAAAGAGACAGATAGGAGTTCGACGCACCCAATTGCATGCGAAGTATGACCAGCATCCTTTAAAAGTGAGCCTAGGTTGGATAAGAGATGAGGGTGTGTCGAATCGACTTGCAATCCTCGTTCGTAGTAGAGTCGTGCGATATCGCGCCCGTTCATTAGTTGACCTTGGGGGCCAGTAGCGGTTTCGCCGGGACCAAGACTGCACAGGATGACGCCGATGTCATTGAAAACGGAGGCATTAGGGCATAACGATGCTGCAATGTAATGTAATAATAAGACAATGCCATCGGTCGTGAAATAGGGTTTGGCGTGGTCGGCTTGAAGTGAGGTTGTTTGCGTAGTTTGATAGCGTCGTGCAAGACATAACAATACAGAAGCAGTTGCAGTTTTGATATTGAGTGGGTATTGGTCGTTTGCGGAGTTAGGGGGATGAGATGCAAGAATACCAGGCGGAACGCCTTTCCGTGACGAAAACAGGAATGCGGGTAGATGATGTATTTGTTCTGGAAATAAAATGAGGTTGGGCAAGGAACCCGTTGCGGGATCGACCAAAGCTTGTAGGAAGCCATCGCCAGCGTCATGGACGGCTTGAACGATGTCGAAGTCTGGATTCCCCACGCGAGTGAGAATACCGCCGTGGCCACCACATTTCAGGGCATGTGCTATATGTGGAGGGACACGAGACTCGCGGACAAAGGATAATGCAAGGCCAATTGTCCACGCTGAAAGAGCAAAGTCATGAATGGTCAACTTGGATGCGGAGCGGTACGATTGCGGTGACTGGATCACCAGCTCAATGGCATGCACATAGCACTCGGTGGTCGCTGGGATGGTGCTGTCAATTCTGTGCATAAGGTTTGCGATGTTTATAAGGACATTGAACAAGCGATGGATGGTTTGCGGATTTACTGCTGGTGACAGCTGACCGTCGCCGGAGATGAGTTGGCTGCAAGTGGAGCGGCATGCATCCAGTGTCTTGTCTGGTAGCGACGGAGACGCCAACAGCATGCCCAGAACATTGTCCTAGATCGGCCGTCAGCCACTGGGTTTGGCGCACGGAGACAGGAACGCACTAGGAGATCCCAGTCGGGACAGCCGCGCACTGAGGATTCAAGGTCGTTAGTGAGTTCCCCAAGGGAGTACATAGTGGTCAGAAGGAAAGCAGGAGCCGTGGCGCGGTTTCGAAAAAGCGGATTGGAGCCCCGTCAAAAATAGGGTAGCACCGACATGAGATGAAAAGTGCTGTTGTTCCGTAAGATCGGTGCCCAACTGGTGCTTTTGATTATTCGGGTGGCGGACAAGTATGGACGACACTGTGGGATAGTGTGGAGAAGGAAGCGCTCGGCATCTCGGCAGACAGATGGGAGGGCGCACCCCGAAAGATAAATGAGGCACCCCGTTTGAACTCGGCTACCCTCGTTTGCTCCACCGTGTGCGTCATCGCACTAGACGTCCTCTCGCTCGACCAACTCGCCTTTAGCCAACACTCATGCACTCGTCCGTACGGTTTCCATCCCCAGGTCTAGCCTCTGTTACCCTTTTAGTCAACTTGTTCTTCAGCGAAGCCATCATTCCCCTGAATGCCTCCTCCCCTCCTGGATAAACCTTCTCCCACGACCCGCATGCGATATTCGATTCGAGTGCAAGATTCAGTAGCTCAATGATGTGGCCATTCATAGGATCAACGCTCAGTGCCTGTTTCAGTTCAGTGAACAGCCCATCGACACCGCCGAGCGACCAAACGCACTTCATGGTATTTGACAATAGCCATGTCCACCTGATCCTGGAAATGGAATACCATTCCGAGAAAGCCTAGACCCAGCGAATTCTGTGGTTCTATTATCAGCACCCGTTGGTAATTCTCCTTGGCCTTCTCGTAATTCCTAGATTGAATTAGGGTAGTCATGAAAGCTTCAACGCATCCACATACTTGAGCTTTCGGTAGCATGTTCCAAGGTTCAGATACGTCGTCGTCCATGACTTTTCTGAGCTTTGAGTCACGTGTGCAAGCGCCAGGGAACGTTCGAAAAGCTCTGTTGCTCGCTGATATCTATGTGCCACGCAATGAAACTAACCATTCGAGCAAAGATCAGAGCTTACTCTCCGTGGGTAAATGCCATCACTCCCTGCTCATTGATCAACAGAGGGTCACTATCGCACATAGTATGCGCAGCATGCAACGCCTCGTCGGCCAGTTCATGGTTTGAAAGCATTATCTGCTCCATGCCAATGAATAGCATGGGCAGGTGAGAGCTACACCATATCATTACTGCAAGAGACCTCGTACAGTAACAGAACGTACCCCGCGAACATTCGAGCGCAAGTCGAGTAAGCAGTCACGGCATGATCGTGCTCACCCTCCTTAGCAAAAGTGTGCGCAAACGCAATCCAGGCAGGCCCGAAACGAGGGTCCATCAGTGATGTTTTACTAGATTACAATTCAGTAGGCTCTAGGCGGTTCTAAAAAAGATATCACACCTGAAGTACTGCCTTGCTTGCGCCCACTTCTGGGAACCAAGATACCATACCCCAACAGCGTACCAACTGATCGGGTTCTCGGGTTCTCTATCCACCAGTTCATGCGCCAAAACGAACAGTTTCGACTGAAGATGCGGTAAGTGATACATGCATCCAATGTGTAGAGGCAACGTGGCATCATGGAATGATACCAAATCAAGGATTCTGGCCATCAACTGGTTGTGAGACCAAAGATAACCAATCGCTACGAGAAGATGGTTACCTGCTGGTGATTAAGAAGCAATCCGCCCAGCGAAGCTGGGTATACAGCGCATCGGCAAAACTGTAGAGTACATCAGGGTTGTCAGGGAGCTGGTAGTCCTCCACGAGTCGTTGCCGTGTGAAGCTATGCTCTTCGGCGTGTTTGTATTTCCGTAACTGAGACGTGTACATTAATTGAATGAAATCAGCCTCGTCTTGGGTTTGTTGCTTGTACGCGAGTCCTTGAATGAACTCCCATTCTGATGTATGGTCATGAGGATGCACACGCATGGCGTGGCCAACATACCTTCATCTGGGGTCATCATTTCTCCACCTACGAGTTGATTGAATGCGTCATAACACTTGACATCTAGGGTAAGGGCTTCGATGAAGCACGATTTTGCTTGATCTCCTCGGTTCAACTTGAGCATCAGTATTCCTCGCAGATGGCACATGGATGCTTCGACCTGTCCACATGAGAACGATTGGTATGCTGTACATCATTCATGACAGTTACCTTGATACCACCATCGACGTTTGGAACTGCTGCGCCACTCCGCCCTATTTACGTAGGTCACACCTGACAGCTGTTGCACCGATATGAAAGCACAGACCTGAGTGGCGGAATGGGTTTGCCTCGCCTAGCATTTCCAGTGCATCAGTCCAATTTCCCTGTCTTACCTGGCATTGAGCAGCGAGATAACGACATGCAACACTCATGTCTACAAGCCTGGAAACCTTTGTTTGAACTTCTTCTGGAAGCTTAATGAAGCCCGCAGGCCCCATGGGTAACCTAGACATCAAGTTCGTTTGCGTCTCGGTTTCTTTTCCTTTTCCTTTAGGGTCGACAAGGATATTCCCCACCCCAGATGGATCATGCGCGGGATGATCCGAGAGGTTTGTCGCACCAGGTGGCGGGGATGTCGCGACGGAGAACGGACGTGTTAACAATCTCTCTGCACGTGAATACTGATGTGTCATGAAATACGTCTGAGCTAGCCAAAACGCGTCGTTTGGGTCGTCTGCAACATAGGATCAGGACGTATTTCATGCGCGGTGAAGTCATCGCATGCTTACTCGTCCACGAGAGAATCTTGTCACCCCAGAATGCAGCCGTCTCGTACAAATGCTGCATCAATGCATCATGTCTCCATAACCGCATACGGTCTACCATTCCCCACTCTCCTTCCTCCAATTCGCCTTCCGCCTCGGAATCCTGAAAAACGTCCATCGTGTCGTTTGCCAGAGGATGTCGGCTAATGCTGTCCTTAGCCCTGCGATGGCGCCTTGGGGACGACCTGGGAGAGCTGGGCAACATAGAGCGGTTCGGATCCAACGCGTATACACGGGGAAGGGAGGCATTGCTCATGTCGCCGGTGAACGAGCTCACTATAGGCTGCGGTCCCAGGGAAAAGGAGGATCCAATTGAGCTTCTGTTTCGCGACGTCTGGGGTAAACGCGGGACAGGAGGGATGATGAATGCGCCAGCAGGTGGGGGCGTAGAGGCCATCGTGTAGCAGCGTGAACGATCCAAGTATAAAAATGGGACAAGTCAATTGACTGACTTACCACCGGATTACATAATACACCATCCGAAACCTCTTCAGACCTCTTCAGACCCTTTCCCATTTCTATTTGGGCGTGATCCTGTTAACGGTTAGTCGCCCCGTCAGTGTCTTCTTCTAACCCTCGTCGAATTGCGAATTTATGGCACGACCACTCTATCCTTTTAGCTGGGAGAATCTGGGGTAAATACAAGCGCGACTCGCATCCAACCAACACAGATCGGCATCCCGTTGCACCGTCTAATATTCCATATCATCTCCGTCCCTCTTTTTGTTAACCTTTCCTCTCCTTTATTCTCTTCTCTCTCTCTCTCTCTCTCTCTCTGCGGGCTGACGAGGTATTAATTACATATGTTTGTACCTGAGCTGTTCTAGCGGCCAATCTATTCCATTCTTCAACCTGTTAGAATTCGCGCGCTTGGAGGCAGCGAACGAGCGACCGCGATGGGTCGATGGGTGCGAACCAGGTCCAAACGTGATGGGATTACAGCGTGATCGGTAGCAACACTGGAATTGGCAGTTGCAGGCTGAACGAGGTTGTGCCCACTGCCATTGCTGTTTGCTCTCTCGTTGTAAACCAAACCATCCCCTCAACGTAGAACACCAGAGATGTCAAAGAAGAGCTACAAGAGGAAGCGCAAGATTGCAGACAGCCCATCTGGCCAACGCGGGGTATGCAACTCCCATAGCACAAAAAGGGGTATCTGATGTCGTTCCAGCATTCCCCTTCCCCGACTTCCTCTGCCTCTGGAGAGTCGAGTGCCTTAGCCAGGCCGCAGCACCAGCAGGGAGCCGAGGGACCATCGCCATCGTACGACCCATTTGTGGCTAACCCTACCGCTTCAGTGGGGAATGAAGGATCAACATCTGCGGCACCTTCTCTAACATTATCCACCACGAAGACTATCGATCAACTTCCCACAGACCTGGAATGTGTTGAAGACGACTTTGAAGAGGGAGCGCACGAAAAACTGGACGAGCGGATTCATCTGTTCTTTCCACACGTAACTCCCCAAAACATCGATGATCTCTCAGGCCTTCTCCTTGCCACTATTGTTGCGCACTCAGGCAGTGCTCTGCTCCAAAAGTATTCCAGTATCACTGATTGCGAAGCCATCATAGAGAGCGAGCCCAGACTCCGAAATATGTTATTAGATGGCTTGAAGAATGGTTATAAGTCTGTGCGGCTTCTGAGTAAGGACTTGTCTGTATCGAGTGATTGCACATCTAACACCCTCATTGTAGAACTGCTTCGACCACGTGAGTATTGGTTTAAGATCTCGTGAAAATCATATTAATATTGAGATTTTGAAGAACCTACTCTCAAGCATGACTCCAAGCGTCTCGAGGCATCCAGTGAGCTGCCTTTTAATTTCAAACATTTTGTTCGTTTCTTTACATGACTAGCTATTCAAAAGGCGTGGAATGTGGATTACATTGGGAATGGTGTAAACCTTCTCTGGGCTCATATAGGAGATTGCTACAATATGCGTACATTGGATGGAAATCGACATTTTTATGCGAAATACTGCGCCATTGTTCAATCTTCGGGAATGGGTAAATCTCGCGCCGTCGATGAAATGAGCAAATTCCACTTCGTAATCCCTGTTAACCTACGGGAAAATGACTCAACCGGTATACCTTCTTATTCATTACTGTATTTCCCTTCAATGCTGAATGTTCTCAACTCCAGGGTATCCTCCTCCAGATGGTCCAGCACGTAATTATATCACCGGGAGTGCAACACAAATCGACGCTTTCCTTCGAAGCTGCTCATTCCTCCATGGGTTATTTATTCAGACAGTTACTGTCCTGAAGGACATCAAGGAACCTACCGCCGAGAAATTGGAATTATATGAAGGAGGGGATGAAGTTCGGAGCCCATGGTCCACACCAGCAGGAATTCTATGAGAAGGTTAAAACCCTTGCTGAGGTATGAAACGCTATATGTTGAATTCCTCCTAGCTTACAGGACGTGCAAGGGCTTTTATCCCGAGTATTCGGCGTATTTTCCTCCTGCAAAACGACCATCGGAGGACGACGTGGATAAAATATTGCGTAACAAGAACTTTCCATTGCGTAAGCCGTTCGAAGAGCTGTGCAAAGCCCTTGGAGATGGGTCAGTACCGCCACTCGAGGATTCGGCTGAGGGGCCACCAAAGAAACGAAGAAGATCAAGTCGAAAATCTGAAACATTCGATTATCCTTTGGTCGTCCTCGCGTTCGATGAAATCCATACCATGGCAAAGCCACAGGACAATGGTTCGTGGTCACAGTTCGTCGAGATACGTCGTGCAATACGAGGACTTAGTGACTCACCACTCTTCACCCTCTTTCTTTCGACTTCGGGCACCTTATTTGGGATCACCCCTACCCCACGACGCGACCTCTCAACCAGAATGCTTCTCAAAGGGGAAGTTATGACGCCATTCTGTGAGCTCGGTTTCGACACGTTTCCGGAACGCTTGGACTTCAGCAATGCGGTGAGCTTTCTGCAAATTACACCCGAGAAACACTTAACATCATACGGTCGACCTTTGTCTGTACTGAATGCTCACTCTGTTCGACTCCAGCTAACCTTTGCCCTAGATTCACTCTTGGTTATCGGCAGGGACAAGAGGACACATTATTCCTTTTTGCAGCCCAGAAGTTGTTGGGTGGCATTGCATATCGATTTCAAGTTCTCACAGGTGCGGAAAAGCTCGCGTGTCTTGCTCAACGAATCCCTATCGAATTTCTCTCCGCTACGTATGCCTCGCAAGTATCAGACTTGGAGATGGAGCAAGTCCATTGCCACATGCGGGTCGTTCTCAAGGTTGATCGTAGCCTTGAGACCATGGTCACTATGTCGCCTTCTGAACCGGTTCTTTCAGAGGCGGCATACTTTGTAATGACTACTCAACCGCAGTTCAGTCCTCCTGAGGCATTGCAGGTCATTCTAAACAAGTTTCCAGTGAACGAAGGCAAGCTAGGAGAATTGATAGTGGCACTACTTTTCACCATGGCGCGCGATAAGGCGGTAGGACCCGCTGGTCCATCTGGTCGGCCTCTCAACAACCAGCGTTGGTGCAGCCTCACTGAACTGCTAACATCCCTCTTTTGCACTCCCTCTCCTCCCTCCAGAGAACATGTTGACGTCGTTACCTCAAAAGGATAGCACTTTACAGCAGAGTGCCTAAATCAAACCAAGACCAAATCATCTCTCGGCACCAAATTCAAAGATAGCAAGGTCTACTTCACCCATTTCATCAAAGTTCATGAGCATGCGCTCGTTCATGTTGAATACATCAGCAAATCCTGAGTTTGCTTGACAGCGCTTGAACTACTTGGCAGCACCTGTCAAGCACATAAGTAATTTAAGTACGTTAAGCAGACAAAGTGCTAAGCATGCAAAGCATTCCAACATCAGCAAAATCATAAGTTGCTGTGCCGAGCTGTGCCGAGCTGTACAGCCACCTACAGTCCCCACAGTGATACAGATGGGTCCCCATTTGTACAGTGCTGTGACAGTGCTGTACAGATCGCGACACGATCTCGGGTCCTGTACACACCATACCTAATATAGATAGACTCATATACTGTGCCCATTGTACCACGCTGTCGCACCATGTCGTCGATCTGTATCACACTGTCGCACTGTGACCTATCTGTATCCCACTGCCATTATACTGTAGCCAACTGTATTGCACTGCATATCCTATATTATGATAATTAATACTAGAGGTGTGATAGTCGTGGTCAGGGTTTGTGAATGGCTGGTGCTGGTGCTCGGGCTGTGGTGGTGGTCGCGCCGCAGTGCGCGTGCTGGTGCTGGGGTCGTCACTGTCATTGTCATCGACGCCGGTGGTGGTTGTCACGTCGCAGCGTGTGCGCGTGCTGGCGCTGGGGTCGATGATGCTGGTGGTTGTGGTCGCATCACAGCGTGCGTGCGCGTCATGCCGATGCTGGTGATGCTGGTGGTTCCGTCGCAGCGTGCGTGCGTGCTGACGCTGGGGTCATCATTGTCACGCTGGTGGTGGCGGTGGTCGCATCGCAGCGTGCGTGCGTGCGTGCTGGCGCTGGGGCCATCGCCATCTATGCCGGTGATACGGTGGTGGTCGCCATCCATCCTTGTGCCAGCCGCCCAGATCGTCGTTGTCGTTGTCGTCCGTCCCTGTGGGCACTCTGATCGTCGTCGTCGTCGCCGTCTGACCCTGGAGCTGTCCAGGTTGTTGTTGTCATCATCATCGTCGTCCGTCCTGCCGGCTGCCCTGATCGTGGCCATCGTTGTTGTTGTTGTCTGTCTCTGCGGCAGCACTGGCTGCCCAGGGTCATTGTTGTCGTTGTTGCCGGTCGCGGTGGTGGTCGCGTTGCAGCGTGCGTGTGTGTTGGTCGTCGCCAGTCATGGTGGTGATTGCGTCACAGCGTGCTGGCGCTGGGTCGTCATCGTCACGCCAGTGGCGGTGGTGGTTGTGTCGTATTGGGGCTGGAGTCGTTGTTGTCGACGCTGGTGATGGGGTGGTGGCCGTCGACGAGCCGTGCGGTAGTGGCCGCCTTCGTTGCCGTTTGGTGCGGTGGAGAGGGTGGTGGTTGGCGTTGTGGTGTTGTGGTCTGTCACTGTTGGGTGCGGTGGAGATGGTCGTGGTGGTGGTTGCTGCATCGCTGCATGCGTGCGTGCTGGCGGTAGCCTGTAGGGCCGTCGTTGTTGTCGCCACACTGGTCGTGGTGGTGGTCGCATCGCTGCGTGCGTGCGTGCGTGCTTGCGGTAGGTAGCCTGTAGGGCTGTCGTTGTCATTGTCACGCTGGTCGTGGTGGTGGTCGCATCGCTGTGTGCGTGCGTGCTGGCAGTAGGGCCATCGTCGTCGTCGTCGTCACACCGCAGAGTGCGTGCGTGCTGGCGCTGAGGTCGTCGCCGTCTACGCTGGTGGTCGCACCGCAGCGAGCGAGTGTGCTGGCGTTGGGGTCGTCACCATTGTTGTCGCCGTCTACGTTGGTGATGGCCGTCGTCGTGGTTGTGCCGCAGGGTGCATGCGTGCGTGCTGGGGTCGTTGCCGTCATCGTCGTCGATGCTGGTAATGGGGTGGTGGCTGTCGACGAGTGGTGGTGGTGGTGGTCGACGCACGGTGGTGGTAATTGTTGCTGCTGGGCGCGGTGGCTGTCGTCGTTGCCATTGGGTGCAGGAGTTGTCGTTACCATTGTCGGTGGGAAGCTGCGGTTGCTGTCGTTGGGTGCGGTGGCTATCGTCGCCGTCGTTTGGTGTGGTGGTCGACGTTGTGGTGGTGGAGGTGGTGTCGTTGGCGTTGTCGCATTGTGGTGGGTGTGGTTGTGGTCAACATTGTGTTGTCATCGCGTTGTGGTGGTGGTTGGAGTTCGTCGTCGTCACTTGTTGTTAGTTGGCGTGGTCTTGGTGTTGATCGGCTGGGCTGCGTGGTGTATGCGGGGCGAGTGTCGTGCAATGGGCTGGTAATAATAGTTAGTACATAAACAAACAAAAAAAAAACATACGAGCAGTGGGGGAGATCGTGCCATACAGGCATAGGTGCACGCAGGTGTGGGTGTGCACACAGGGACCTGTAATAATAGTTAGTATACAGAACAGAAAAAAAGAAACATACCTGCAAGTGCGATTGCACTGCGATGGTGTGGGAGTGGCAGCGTCGTGTGCGAACATTTGACATGCGTGTGATTACAGTGGTGGTGGAGTGGGGGTGGGGGTGGG
>JAYMGJ010000492.1:0-60277 GCA_037178675.1 Scleroderma bovista
GCATGACAAATAATTGTAGAGATGCTATGGGCCGCCTGGCTTTACAATTCTGAGAGTATTGTAGCTCAACAATCGGCTGGTGGAAGGTGTATTGTAAATATGCTGCAGGCTGCCTGGATGTAACATACCACAGGTACTATAGTATTGGCCGGGCGAATCCACATCACTGATGTGTAGGTTAGGGACCGGCCGGGGTGTCCATGACTGCGATTCATTGCGGATGTGGTACTGGCCGCCCCATCCTCTTATTGGATCGGCTGCAGGTGTGAGTCATTGCAAATGGAGTACAACCTGTTCTATCCCAACACATAGGACTGGCTTTGCTGTGAAACAATGGTACCTGTAGATCAGCCAGGTTATGTAGTACAGCCCATCCCACATCAAGCAAGCTATGGGACCAGTGCTGGGACCTTTTGTATGAATGGAGTGTGGGCCATACCTTTGCACAAATGTCATCAGGAATCCTACACACTAATCCCTCCAATGTCGCAACATAACATACAATTAATGATCATAGTCCGTATACAGTATATTGGTAGTTGACAATGTACAACTACAAGTAAAGATGGCGATGTGCGTAAATAGTCCAGTGAAGTCGAACACAAACAAGGCTGGCGAGAGTATGATGGAAAGATGACCTACAACGTGCTGCGGAGTTTCCTCGCAACCTTACAGACATGGTTGGAGGACCTGGTCTTCTTTGACACAGCCATCTTCTTTCGCTTTGACGGTCCAGGCTGGCCCTCTGATTCCAGTTCATCGCGCTCGCTATTGTTGGAGGTGGATGGGACAGAAAACAGTTCACACACCTTTCTTTTTTTCCCCTTTTTTTTCTCCTTCGCCATTTCGGCCTCCCCTTGCTTGGAGCCTTCATCCACCATCTTCGTAGCTTCCCGTTTTTCCTCTTCGTCCTTTCGTTTCTTCTCCTGTTCCTCCTGCCTCTCTTGTTCTTCCTCCTGCCTCCATCACTGTTCCTCCTGTCTCTTTTCCTCCTCCTGCCTCTGTTCTTCCTCACGTCTTTGTCTCTCCTCATCCTGTCACGTTTGCTCCTCCTCTTGTCTCCTCTTTTCCACCTGGGCATGTCTCATTTCCTCCTCTTCCTTCCTCTTTCTTGCCTCCTCATCCACACTTTCTCCACCTACAGCTGGTTCGGCCAGTATCACCTGATCTAGCCATGAACAAATGCCATCCACATCCACAAACACTCTTTCCACCTGCCGGACTCCAAGCAATGACGAATATAAAAACTCGGGGGCTGCTCTTTGCTCCCCATCTTCGGGTTGCTCCAACTCCTGGGCACTCCAGCAGTCGCAAATCAGAAGGCCCAGTCCCAAGACTATCATGGTGCCATAGTTGCGTGATTTCCACGGATAGCTTTTCAGCTCTGTAAGTGCCGCCTGGAAAGAATCTTCCAACTTGTGAATGTCCTTGGGCAGATATGTTTGCTGCCAGGACCAGCTGGCCCATCACAGAAGCGATGGTCGTGGCTCCTCAGATGGTTCCTGCGGTTGGTGTTAGTAAGGAACACAACAGACCAATGCCAATAATTCATACAAAAGGTGGAAGGAGATACATCTTTTCCAACATTGCAACATATCGGGGATCAGTTGAGAGACCGTGAAGGAATGTGCTGCGATCGTCTTTATGAGCGGCTGGGCTTGAAGGTTCAATGGCGGAAGGCTTCTTGACAAGCCTTGGCAGAGGTTGAGCCTTACTGCCGCTCGAAGACCCAACTGTACCTTTCGCAAGCGAGGACTTTTGAGCGGTGGATCCGCTCGGAGGACCGGCCTTGCGTTTCGTAGCAGTTGAACTACCGCCAGGACGCCTAGGACTACAACGAGTTCCGTTGTCATCACCATAGTCTGAGGAATCGTGATCAATCTCGACATATGCTCTCTTGTGTACTTGGCACTTGGGCTTTTCGTTGGACAGGGCTGGCATATCATTGGGTTTAGCACCAATGAAACACAGTACCACCTCATTATCCTTTTCTCTCTGTTCCCAGTGGCACCAGAGTTTGTTGATGTTCGATTTTGTGAGTTTGGAAGGGTCGCGGATAAGAAAGCCGTCAGGGTAGCAGGAGTCATTGATGTACTCTTCTGGATTCTTGGTTAGTAGCAACCAAGGCACCAAGGCCCTGGAAGATCTGGTGAATTTCGCTGGGAAATTGGTATCAATCAATCAGAGCGAGTGCACGTTAATCAGGGAGACCTTACCATATGCCTTCTTGAATATCTCCCTCACCAAAAGCTGCTGCGATTTCAGCTTCAAGCCGAGTTGACTTGGAAGCCTCGGATTACCTGATCGATTCACCAGGACTTCAGGAATTGTTTCATCGTCGTCCTCCTCGGACGACCCCCCGCTCTCATCAGATTCTGTTTAAGTTGTATGAGTAGAGAAGCATTTGCACCTAATATGATGTACCATGATGCAACAGATATTCTGCAATAAGATCAGCGCCTTCCATCGCCCATTTCTTGGCCTTGCTCAAATGGGTTGAGAACACCTTTGACTGAGATTTTGGGGGATCCATTTTGAAGCTACAGGCGATGAGTGCGAAGGTTATCTTGTAAGTAAATTGAAATCAACGTACATAGAGGTCGCCATGCCTGCATGTTTCTCGTAACCCACCAACATGACAGCGTGGACCCCCATCGTACGTCTAAGCACTCCCAAGAATTTGTTTGTCACTTTTTTGAGGTTCTTTTTGCGATAGCTAGAATATAGATGCATGAAAATGAAGACTGGATGAATAAAAAAATGCTCACACCACCTGTTGCTGCTTTGGTGCCCCCTCCTGATTCCACTTGACAGCAACTTTCTCAGCTTCCCTCTTCTTCTCCTTCGACAGCCCATCAAACCATTCATGGGCAGTTTTGGTCCTCTTCCCGAAAGTGGACTTAACCTTCTGGTCCCTGGAAGACTTCTTGAGAGCATCCAGTTTGTCCTTGAAAAGTCGACCAGCCGCTCTGAAGGCATCCCATTCTCTCTTGTATTCACCAGCTTTCTGGGGTCGAGCAGCTGCCTCACACTCCTCGGCAGAAATCTTGGTGCGATTGTTCTTCATCTCCAAAGCTTCCATGGTGGCTTCTTCATCTTCACGATCCGAATCAGAAAGATGTTTGATGAATTCCTTCCTGATCCCCTGGAAGCCAAGTAAGTAATAAACTAGCCAGTGGATTTAATATTTTTAGTTACTCACTGCGCGAATGCTGTCTGGCAGCATAAGGTGATTGGCCTGGGGAGTTTTCAAGATTTGATCCCAACAATCGCGGAGGATCTGCGACCGAGCCTTGGCATCGCCCCGTTGGGCGATATACTGAGCTCGATGATCCGCGAGGATCTTTGCAAACATGACGGTCCAGCAGGCCATTTGAGAAGAGTATGATCGAAAATCAACGACAAGAGAGACAAACCCTGAATCAAATTTGAACCATCACGTGATAGCATCAAGTAGCTCCAATTTTGTGATTGGCTCACCTAGTATTTACAACTGTCGGCTAGTATTGAAGTTACATATGGTCAAATCCGTTAGGGAATCATAGAATCGACCTAGTTATCAAGCTCACTCGCACAACGTATACAGATAAAGCAACTAAATCCAACCAAGTTTCAGCTATCGCACGACAGCATTGGACGGCTCTGAGACCAGCCAGTATCAAAGTTATGTACAGTCTAATTTGTTTGGGAACCATAAACTCGTCATTCGATAATCACACCTAGCACCATGTGTGTAGATTAAGTGAAAACTAAGTAACCAAGCTTGAGTAACTAAGGAAGTTCGCACATGCTATCCCTCATCCATCCACTTTGGACACCGTTCGATTTCAGCAAAGTAGCCCCCTTGGGACGTTCCACAGTCATTGTATGCGGCCAGGCCTGCCTGGCGTTGCCGTCATACCCACATCTCGGATACACACACTCGTACATATACCCACCATCCCGGGTTTGCACAGATGCCCATTTCTGAACTGCTCCACACTGGGGACACTGCATTGGCAGCTCCACACCCCAAGGCTGGTAGTCGCAATGCGCCCAAACATATTTGATGACTTCCAAAACATTCACATCTCCCTGATCACCTAAAGAGAAATGCACAATGCCAGTGTGCATTCCCAGGTGCGCAGACTCCTTCAGAACATGCTCCAGAGCATGGGTAAAGTCAAAGCCATGAATCATGACTGACTTGGTGACTCACATCAATGCTTCCGCAATATTGACGGTTTGTAGATGGGGGGCATCAAATGCCAGAGCGTTAGATATGTGAAATCTGGAATAAATAGGGTAGGCTAGAAGTATATCGGACGACCAAAAATACTTACTCAGTTAGGGTGCTGCGCATCCTATTAAAGCTCTCCTCGTTGTTCACAACAGAACCACAAGCAGCGATATACATCATACTTCCGTGGACCACCGGCTGGAATGGTGTAAGGAGTTTGCAAAGGAACTGTACGTAAGTCAGCATCAACAAAGGAAAAATATATATGTTTAATCACTCACACTATCAACAGGAGCAGCAGTTACAATGCCTGATTCATCCAGACCGATGAATAAATCCCCGGTGTCCTTGTCACTATGGTCAGTGAGAATCAAGACAACATGATCATACTCTGTTTTGAGTTCCTGCATCAACCTTTCGGCACGGAGAGTGTACTCTGCTGTCGCTTCCACTGTACCAAACTTGAATGGTATGTTGATGACATCCAGACTGCCGTTGGGAAAGTAGTCCACCATGCTTTGATGGATTATTCCTGCATGGAACGGAGATACAATTGACGCCAAGTAGAAGTAGTGAAATGCACGGGTATGGGTAACCCGTGTGGGTTATGGGTATGGGTGCCTACAGGTGTGGGTCACGGGTCACGTTCCAGAACCCACAGCACCTGTGGCTCAACCCGCGGTGACCCGTGTGACATGACTTCCAAAACAGGCAATGACACGTCAGTCCACAATGTACTCCTCTTGTATCTTCAAGCTTCTGCATCGACGCCTGGGTCCAACGACCCCCACAAGTATGTTTATTTTATTTTATTTATTTCATTGACGATCTCTTCTTACAGGTCCTCTGCATGCACCCCCATGCACCTATGGCCGCACACCGCAATCGCCTGCATGTGTGTACATGCGTGTCTCAAATATGTATGTACCTTTTCTTTCATTTCTTTCATCTCATTTTCCATGACCCACCAGCAGCATCGATGATGCGATCACCACCACAACCACCTGGACGACCCACCATCAACGCTGGTTGTACAACGACAGCAACGATGACAGTGTGTCCACGCAATCATGATGAAGACGGTGACAACGAGACGCCCATGGCCAACGCCATCAAGACATGACACCAACAATGGCGACAGCAGGTCCATGCCAGGATGACGAAGACAACAAGGCGTACAGCACGGCCAAGCCACCACAATGTTGACAACAATGACGAGACACGGATGGCCAAT
The DNA here is from genome assembly GCA_037178675.1 of Scleroderma bovista. Lineage (NCBI taxonomy): Eukaryota > Fungi > Basidiomycota > Agaricomycetes > Boletales > Sclerodermataceae > Scleroderma > Scleroderma bovista. The sequence continues at coordinate 5,454 of JAYMGJ010000492.1, forward strand.
GCCACCGCGACACGATGACAATGACAACGACATGACCGAGGAGACACGCATGGCATGTGCCACCACGACACAACAACAACAACAACAACAACGGCGGCCACGGGTTTACGCCAGCACGATGAAGACGCTGATGACGCTGACAGTGGCCAATGCTACCACAACATCACAATGAAGACATTGACGACAGGATGCGGATGGCCAATGCCACCACGTCACAATGACAATGACAACGTCGAGACACGGATGGCCAATGCCACCACAACACGACAACGACGACAGTGGGTCCACGCCGACGGTGACAACAGCACGTTAACGCGTCCACGCCAGCACAACAAAGGCGATGGTGATGGCGACAGCGCATCCACATCAGCACGACGAAGATGAAGGCAATGAAACATGCCTACCCGACACAGCGATGACGACGATGACAGCATCGTGTCCATGCCAGTACCATGAAGACGACGATGACGCGACATGCCTGGCAAATGCCAACGTGACATGTCGACGTCGACGACATGGCCACCGGGAGCATGACCAGCAATACGGCAGCACGAGAATGGCGCCAACGATGACGACAACGATGAGTGACGCACGACATGAGGCCGACGAGGGACGCCAATGACAACGCATGACACAACAACAACAATGCAGTCACAAAATTTTTATTTCTAATATAGTAAATTACAACACAACCCGTGAATATACCCGTTGCGGGTACATACCCGCATACCTGTTGATGACACCCATGGTGATATACACCCATACACCCGCGGGTACGGGTAAGTGCAGGTACGGGTGTGGGTCAGCCTCCCGACACCCACGGGTTGACCTGTGCAGTTCCCTAAGTAGAAGTGGATGAAGAGCATCCGGGGAGCGAGAATGCGTCTGCAGGTCACTAATTCGAACCTTCCCGATTCCTGTAGAAAGTCTGGCAGGATCTGATGTCTGCTCCTCGTAAATCCCTGCAGAGTTTGATACTGGTCAATGTCCTCGAAGGTTGGGGGAAAACTCATACTCACAATATAGTCTGTATTGCTTGGCATGTTGACCGACCAGCAAATGACACAATATGCACCGGAAGTGGACAGAATCTTTGTTTACCACCTGCCGGTGTATTTCTGGGACCCGTATACATCTTGTACACATAGCACGAGGGCAGTTGTTGCACTTGTAGAGGAATCTGCCATCCTGGCATAGGAAACAAAACTAATATATGTCAGACGCGTGTCAAATGTAGCATAATCTATTACCATTGGTCCTGAAAGTTGTAGGGTTGTAGCGGGAGCCTGTTTCATTGGAGGGATAACAATGGTTGGGGCTTTGCCACAGGCCATGTTCTTAATTGACTCCTTGATTTGCTGAGCCTTTGCTTGCTGCGCACATATTTGGCAGCGAGGCGATGTGATCTCAGCACGTGGGGCCTTGCCACCTGAGCTCTTCTTGGCTGTTTGCTTCGTGCGAGCCATGGGGAGGAGATAACAAGTAAGTGCAACAGGACTGCGGGTCACAAAAGTAGAACAGACCCGAAATCGATCACATGAAAACCAAACAGGTGCAAATTTGACCTTGTTGATTTTCCCAAGCTCCCCAATGACCAATCACATAAACATTACCAAATATTCCACATTTATAAGGGTTCCTTTTCCACGCTCCAACTTTTCTTTTAACTGCCATCTTCTCGACTTCTCTCGCCCACCTCAACCTTTTGCATTCAGCCGCCAGTCTCATCATTTATCGATATGTTCGACCATTTTCAGAACAGTTCATACAACTAATCTACTCACAGCTCAATGACAATGCGCACTCATTTCAACAATGGATCATTTAGCTAGCGAATGGACGATTCACGCCAGCTCCTGCTGTTTCTTTTTTATTAGACAGCACTGCAGGCTGTCTAATGAAAAAGATCACAGGTGGTACGAAGGTCAGCTTTATCCCACGCGTATTTGTGCTGATGTTTCATGTAGGGCTTATGGGCTATATCTCCCGAACATGCCCTATCAGCCACCTCCTTAAGATACAACCAGTTGGATTTGCCATCGGTGGACATTTCTGATCTTACAGTCGTACATATGCACTAACTTTACCTTGAGCTGATGTTTTCAACTCCAGATATTTTTTGTTTTGGGGCTTCACACGAGTGACAGTGATCTGTGAGTGCGTTTGCACTTCCATCACTGTCCACGTTTGGTTCAGGGGGCTTCATGTTCGCGGCAGCGATCTGTGGGTGTGTTTGCACTCCTGTCGCTGTCTGCGATTGGTTCAGGGGGATTCACATTAGCGGTAGCGATCTGTGGGTGCGTTTGCACTCCTGTCACTGTCCACGATTGGTTCAGGGGGACTTCATGTTAGTGGTAGTGATCTGTGGGTGCGTTTGCACTCCTGTCACTGTCTGCAATTGGTTCAGGGGGATTCACATTAGCGGTAGCGATCTGTGGGTGCGTTTGCACTCCTGTCGCCGTCTGCGGTTGGTTCTGGGGGATTCACGTTAGCGGTTGCAACCTGTGAGTGCACTTGCACTCCCGTCGCTGTCCATGTTTGGTTCTGGGGGCTTCTTATTAGCAGCAGTGATCTGCGAGTGCACTCGCATTCCTCGCCATCCTGCTTTTGCAGGTAAGGAACCTTTTCTTTCTTTATTTACAAATACTGATGATTGTCTGTCAGCGTATCCCAAGGACAGCGGGTAAGGTGCTCTCTTTTTGTTTGCAAATACTAATCACACTCTGTCTCTACATCCTTCAGGTCACTAACCATTTGCCCCCATCTCTACCTTACAAGTATTTCCCGCGCATACCCAGAGTAAGTAAATCACCCATATGAAACTTTGCATTTGACTCACCAATCCCTCAGCATTCACACTGCTGCACGGACCCTTTGCCTAGGAGTTCCTGGCCTAGTATCAAGGTTAGAGTTTGTTCTATGCTAATATATGTCTGCTGATTGATATACCACCATGTACATTTGCCAATTAGCGTATTTGGCTGCTTTCGATACTAGTAGATTTCTCCTTGGGAGCCAGTTTGCCAAGTGGAGGGCCCCCTCTTGACAACCTGACTCCCACTTTATTTTGGTAGAGCATTGTGTTTAGACTACCTATTTAGTGGTACTTCACTTGCAAATTTGAGCTCTAGATTTGGATGTCAAAATATCAATTTGTCAGGCCATTCCAGGTCACATGATCGTGTGATTTGACTAAGAGCTTGCGCTGACATTTGCAACACAAGTTAGAAGATAGGGGAGAGTCCCAGCGAGCAACAGTACCCAATGAGGGTTGTCAGGGTCTGTTGCCTGGATTATCGGAGAGGTAGCGATACCTTTTGCAGCCTGCGCTATCACCAATATTTGATGGCTGTATCACTTGCTCTGAGTTCCCTAAGTACGAACAAATATCAACTAATCTCCTCGCCTCAACACCAACAATGGCTCAAAAAGAAACAACCCTCCACGCCCAAAGTACGTCCTATTCAACAACACCTCATTTATAGGACTTTACACTGAGATACGTCTGTCACCATTGAACCCACCAGTCTATCGCAAATCACCGAAGCACCCCAATGTGGATACCCAACAAGATACCAAGATACCCCAACAAGATACCTTACGTAGTTGTCCTGCAAATATTTGCTATAGTTAGCCCAATACATTACATTCCTACGGCCCCAGGGAAACACATCTTAGCGCAAGTGTTTGCTTGTAGCAGTATATATATATATATCTCCAATAGCCAATACTTTCTCTGCGAAGTCCCCCACTAGCATCGCGAATAGTGTCGTCGTACAATGGTTTTAGGATGTAGTCTACATTGCTATTGCACTGCGCAGTCATATCTGCGTATGTAATGCCATAGCGGCTTGTGCGGGCTTCAAGCTTTGTGCCTGATTGACCGCATAACCAAATCAGAGTTAGAGTTTGATGCTTTCTCACCAGAAGCAAATCCAAATCCAAATTGGGTTTAGACTTTGATGTGAATAAAGGCTTACTGCATTTAGGATGGTTTGGTTTTGAGGCTGTTCTCACGAGATGGAAATGCAACCTGGTTGCCAAAGAAAAATTTCTTCATTCCACCATGTCCTCTGAAGAGGAAATCTGCAGCTCTATCTTTTCTTACCTCACTAAAATCCTGGATGATGCAGTAAAGGACACCTGCCTGGTTCAAGGGACCCATATATCCATCCCAAAATTACAGAAACCCAGGTACGTCTTCAGGCAGCATTTTCGGCCTTGCTGACATCACTAGAATGAGGGCCCAAAACAACTTGTCAAGTCTATATGACATCCTAAATTTGGGAAAGTGGTCAGAGACTCTTCTGGAGCAACAGTTGGGCCTCAGTGCTGCAACAATTGCGGCCGCCTTTCTTAACCCTTGTGAGGAATTTCCTGTTTCCATGGAAAAAAAAAATTATTAGAGGTCTAGTGGTGGTGAACTGGGACTCCGACAGATTTGCACAGATTGTCAAGGGCGGAGCTTCAAAGTCTACTTGCCATCCTCAACTGGAAAAATTTTTTGAGAGGGTCAAGCTTGGCGTCATCAATAAACCAGCTACCGTAGTGGACAAACATGGGAAGATTCTACTATGGTATCTCCCCAACATACTTCAGGATGACTTTGTGGTGAGTTGCACCTAATTTACTAACATTGAATATCTTGATTGCAGACTGTCTGCAGGCGAAACTCAACAACACCGTGAAAGACTTGAAGTCAAATTTAGTCAACAAATCTGCAGATTCATTCAAAACTCGCTCTTGGTGATTCCGTAACTTCCTTCCTAATCAGAAGAATTTCGGTTCAGGCATGCTATCTATAGCCCCCGGGACATTTATGGTGGGGCATAAAGTAAGTTTGATGAATCAATATTGATTTCCATTGAGAAAATGTTAACTTGCGGCATTAGCATCTGGTGGATCTGATTTTGCCAACCATTTCACTCAAGTCGCAAAAGGTTTGATGATGGTTGCAGAAGGTAGAACTCTTTGAGCAGTTCACAAATGCTATCTTGGGCATTGTCTATCCGGATCTCCTCCAGGCTGGCTTGGATGCAAATGCGATCCTTAATGACAATTTGTCTGACAAGCCTTACAATTGGACTTTGGCTTATTCCGGTATGGATCTTATTGTCAACCAGATCACACCTCCCCACAGGGATGCTGGTGGCGCCCTTTCCTTTTATGATCTCCTGATTAGTTTAGGCGAGGGGCATCAAGCCAATTTCCAAGTGACAGACCTGGGCGCATGTTTTACATACCAACCAGGAACACTAATTTTCCTGACTGGGAAAGTATTGGAACATGCAGTGCCAGCATGGGGAGGGGGGGAGAGGGCCATAATTGCTCACTACATGAAGGACCTTCTGCATGACAGGATGGATGTGCCATGTCCCTTATTGCCTTCTCAGATGGGCTGGTGGGCAAAATTCAGTTCTGGGAAGTAAGTTCAGTTGTTACTTAATGGTGGGTAGTGATAGACGTTACTTATTGATCCGTGTGATTGTGTAAAGGTGATGACAGCTACTTATTTCAGTTAGGCCAGATAGGGTAGTGATAGCTGTTACTTTTTGCTGTGTTGGAATTTTACTTGGTATGATGACGGGATCTAGGGCAAAGAAACTTAGTTCACTGCAGCAGATTGTCAATCCAGACAATCATGTCTCCAGTACCTCGTAAGGAAAAAAGAAACAGAGCCAGAAACCATGGATCTGGTGGCTCCAGTCGCAGGTCTGGGCATGCGGGCATTGTAACCCACACCCCAGTCTGAACTAGAAGGGGACAAATAACCTATGAAGAGGTTCCCGCCTGGCAGTACTATCAAGCTTCTTCTACTGAAGAAGATGAGACTCCCGCAAGAAAAAGGATAAAATCACCAAGAGGGGCTGCTGAGGGTAGCCACCTTCTCAATGAGGTTTCTCAACTGATAGATGAGCAAGACCCTGCTGATTTCCTTGCATCTGTGAGGCGGAAAACCAAGGTCAAGACCATCTTTTAATTCAGTCCCATTGATTTTTTTATCTAGTAAAAGACCCAGAATGACTTTTTGTCGGAATGGATTCCCTGGTGAGCTCAGTATCTTTCAATAATCTTGGAGTGCAAACATCCTGCTTTGACCGAGGAATGTCAAGTTTGCCACCAGGTTACTGTTACTGCTAATATCCGATGCCTTTCTTGTCAAACCAGTTATATGTGGTGTGGGCCCTGCGCTGTCACATCTCACATCCATAATCCCTTTCACCACATTCAACAATGGACCGGACGATTTTATGATAATATCACCCTCCACAATCTTGGCTATGTCTTTAATTTAGGTCATAATTGAGCTCCATGCTCCAACAATATGTCAGAGTATGGGGGGGACTGGTTCTGTGATCAATTCACTGTTGTTCACTCTACTGGAATATTTGTACACCGTCTGAGGTGGTGTAGGTGCAATGATGCAAGTCTGGAAGACCGGCACCTCCAGCTGCTTTGGTCTTGCATATTCCCATCTACTGTCATTAGGCCCCAGACTGGATTCACCTTTGACATCCTGGATCATTTCCTCATTGATGCTCTGGAATGCAAAACTTCTGCCCGGAGTTTCTATCAAAAGATCTGCCGTTTCTCAAATAACGCCTTTCCAGACTCCCTTCCGGTAAGTCTTTCAACTACAAACTTTCCTTCTATGCTACATGGTTTTATTTAGGATCATTATCGGGAATTGCTGAGGGTCTCTCGGATGTGGAGAGATCTCTCCAACAGGAAAAGGGCTGGCTTTGGTCACGATACAGAAAGGGATCCTAAACATGGGGAGTTGGCTGTATTTTGCCCTGCCTGCCCCCAATCAGGAATTAACTTGCCAGGTGACTGGAAGGATGTCTATACTGAGTTGGTTCTTTGTTATCTTTTGGAAAAGGCTTGACGGATTGATTATTATTCAAGGGATACTGTGGCTGTGTGATATGTGGTAGATGGAAACTTTACAGCTCAGCACATGAAGATGAGGAGGTCAGAATCGACGTTGCCTTGGCAGATGGACTAGGGTATATGGTTGAAGATGGCCCTTATCAGAACCATGTATCATCAGCCCATGAGACCAAAGAAGTGCACATTTTGGATACCTGGACAACACCATTTCATCTTGATGAGTCAAACAGAAATCATCTTGTCAAAACCACTGTGCTGTAAATCAAGCAAATGTAAATCAGTCTAATCTCCGTGCCACTGGCATAGGGGCCACTGCCTGTGCAAGGCATGGTTGTTTTGTGCCCCATTCTGTAGTGGATTTTTATAAAGGGGAGCAGTGCGTCAAAATCCTTTATATATCAGAAGACAACTATACTGATGTACCAGAACTTAGGCAAAAAAATATTGATTACTCCATCTGTCAAGCACTTTCATATAACTCCGCAGGAATCACTAAAGCTCTCATTATTTATGACGTGGCTTGCCAGTGGTATGTGAAGTTTTCTCGGAGGGTAGAAGCATGTCCAGCCCTTCAGATCCCCAATGACATGGACATTGTCCCAGCAGTTGGCAAATTCCATCTCAGTGCCCATAAGTTGGATTGTTTTGCACGGTTCAGTCTCATGTTCATGCAGGGAGCTGGTCATATTGACAGTGAAATTTTGGAGACCCTCTGGGCCCCATTTAACAAGGTCTCTCCTATGGCCCGATCCATGAGCCTGGCCCATAGACAGGAGGTATATGATGATCATATGAGAGACTCAAACTGGAAGAAACTGGTTGGGATAGGTTTATTTTTCTCTGTCTTTTAATTTGCACAAACTAATTCCTTGATTCTGCAGTCAAATCTCTATGCAAGAAATATCAAGCAGCTTGCAATGGTGTAAATTTGACCAGAGGCCCCTTTGAAGAGCTTACAGCTTCCTTGGATCCAAACAAAGTGGAAGAGTGGCAGAGAGCAGCTGATGATGCAGCATCCCAAAGGGGTGATGCCCTGGATATTTACAAACTCAAAATGGAAAAAGGTTAGCCGCCAGTTCTTGTCTCAACCATGAGAAAACTTGACTTATCTATCCATCCTTTCAGCACCTACCTTGGCTGAAATGAGACTGCAGTTAACGGAGTCAGGCCTATCTGTCAATGGCAGGGATGGATCAGTGGCTTGGTTGGTAGAGGGGATCAATATAGAGGAAGTGCAGTAGGCATCTTTCATATACCAACCTTACATTTCCAGTGGCTGATATTTTGACAGGGATGTCTTGAGGTCGGAGATTTGCCTTCTGCCTACTACTCCATCTGCTACACAAAGGACTACTGTTGCAGAGAAGCAACAAAGACTGCTTGCTAGAATCGTGAAGTTCCACAATTCTTGCAAGCATTTTATTGATGTGGTGGAGGCAGAGGACATTTTTGCCCTGCAAGATGACCCTGAATTTTGTGCAGATGAAATTGGAGGTCTTGATGAGGACTTTTGGAAAAGTTCAGCAGTTGAGGATGAACAGCCAGAGGATGAGGATGGTGATATTTTCCCAGAGAGTCAGGGATTGTGGATGCCATCCTCTATTGGGATCCAGACCACTCCTGCAGCAGGCTGGGAGGATTTGATTAAAGAGGAGTTGCAACTTCGAATTGGGCAAGCTAATGATTCACTACAGAGGCTTAGGACACACCTGGGGGAAAAGTCGGTCCTGTATAGGATTTATGTCCGGAGGTCAACTTCAGTGCAAACTGACACAAGGGCAAGGAATGATATCCAAAAGATTGGATTGAAGGTCAACAGGGATGTCCACAGCTATCAAAGGGCTCAGAATGCCATGGTGAATCTGGGGGCTTCTGACACCATTTTGGCAAAGTATCAGGTTTTGTCCCGTGAAGATTTGGTTCTTCTGCGGGACATGACTGAGGAGAACAGGGTTGGTCAAGGATCTGAGGTGCTACCTTGGTTCTGGCAGGTTGGGGGGATGAATACAGATCCCAGATCTGAATGGGATGACAAATGTGAGTTGTCTGCAATTGCGAAGGCATGACTGGAAGTCCAGTGACATCTGTAAAGTTTTAAGGGTCAGTTGGCTGAAGGCAAAGGCAAGGTATGATAGATGGAGCGAGGAACTCAGAATGGTACAACACGAGATGTTCTGGACCACTCTATGGTTCAGATGTTAGGAAAAGAAGTGGGAGAGAAGGTTTACAGTGAACACACAGCCTGGGCATCAGGCATATGCTGCAAAGCAGCAGGCCCTTTGGGGAAATTTTGTGAAGAAGGCTGAGGAGGGTTTCAAAGGGAAAATGGCTGCATTTGGCTAGTCTGTGTTTCCCCTTGCTTCATAACAATGTGTGTTAGTTTGGCTAAGTTTGGCCAGTTGCATGAACCAAATGATGTGTTTACAAGTTGGCTTTGTGGCCCATACTGTTTCTGTGTGATTGAGTTGCACCGGCCAGGACAGTCTCTGCCACTTGTGGTATTGAGGCCACGGACCAGTCTCCCTTGTGTGGAAAAATGCCATCCGGTTGGTGGAAGATTTACAGACAATGTCTAGTTGGGCCCAGGCAGCCGCAGCTGTTCTACAAGGGAAGGTGTGTGTCAGCCTTCATCCCCGCATGGCGGCCTGCATGCCCGTCACACAGCCGCACGGGTTATTACAGAGCACCCATTGTTTGGCCGGCACGATCTGTACATAGCCCGCCAAGATCTGGCCGCCTTTCCGTTACAAACATATATATTCTAATACAGCACAGGCCGGGACTGCTCCTGCAATAAAGCTGTATTTTGTTATTCTCCTGGCCACTATGAATACTGCCGGAGTATAGCGCACAGGCCTGTCCTTTACCTGTGCCACCGGCCTGCACTGCTTGTACATTTGAATCTGTATCAGCCAGGCCCATTGCTGTGTACCTTTGCTGAGTGCCGGCTGTACATAGCTGTATGGTTCATTCCCTCCAGCCGCCCCTAGATCGCAGGGTAAAACACTGCCGGCCACACCTGCATATGCGGTACGCTCACCCAGTACTTCACCTAGTCTTGACTACCCACTCAACCCAATCAGTAGTGAGCTATGTAAATTAAATGAGAAAATACAAGGTATGGTTTTTGTCTTTGGGTTCTTGAAATAGTGAGTGCAAATGAATGTCATTGAGATTACTAACCACTACTACTCTAAGTAACTAAATAAATAATAAAATCTACTTTTGTTTGTCTTTGGGGTGAGGCGTGAATGCATGACTTCCACGCAGTTTGTCGCCTTGGGAAGTCGTGTTACACCCGTAGATTATCATGTTGGCACCTCCCACTGATCCATACTCTCCATTGTCAGGTTCCTGAGGCTCCCCCTGCATTCTACATTCAAAGGTAAGTTGACTAAACCTTACTAGTTGCTCTCAAGGTGTCCAAGTCGACCGCGATGCGTTGACGTGTCCAGGCTGAGTTTTCTTGGCTTCTGGCGTTCAACTAATGTTTATAGGTTCGATCTTGGTACGATCAGGACACCTGGGTATACTGGGTATACGCACTAGATAGTATCATTTTGATGGGTTCCAGAATGTCTGCTTGGCGTTGATGTGCTCTAGGTCAGTCTGCTGTTTTCCGCTTTGCTGACGTTAATATGATTGATATTGTATCTTAGCCTTGCCTTCACCATTTAACGAGCCCGTATGGACGCTGTGCAAGTTGGACTTGTTGCCCTGATGACACAGGTAAGTTTCCTATTCTTTTTCTTTGCCTGTAGTGCAAGTGCTGTAGGGGGGGTTGGGTGTTGCTGCTGCCTCAGGTGAGGCATGCTCGACCCAGGGGCTTCTGGAGGTCTGGCAGAGCTCCCAGGGACTGGGGAGACTAGAGGAAGTAGGGAGAGTAGAGGTGTTCAGTCATTCCAGGACTGAGATCAAACATATACAGAGGAAAGAGGGAAGTTGCTTAGTAAGCTAAGTACAAGCCTACATAGCTAAGGTAAGAGTCCAGTATCAGTACTACCAATTCTACACCTAGAGACAGGACTGTCTCTACAGTGCTGACTCTCTCCAGCTCACAGTGCTGCGATGACTCGAAGCGAGTCAACATTGCCACTGCTCGTTGTGCCATCCATGTTTGCCTGGTCTGCCAGCTCCTTTGACTTTGGCGCTCTCGTCTGTACCCTCACGCACAGTCTTGACTCGCCCGAAGACAATCTGTCAACTTATGGTCTCCAGCGCCTCGACTGGCATGTCCCGCAGTGCGTATACTTTGATATCATCCGTGGTAACCCTTCTCCATTGATTAGCAGGTCTGGACATTGTGATTTCATGCAGAACTGGTGAGTTTGGCATTTTTGAGCCCGTTTGATGTGTTCCGTTCCGTTTACAGCAGTTTCTCTCGTTGCCAACGGTCTGCCCTTCCATGCACTCCCTGAAGATGTTTGGCTCTTCGGTGGCCCGTTTTCAATAGGTATATCTGCCGGTTTTGATCTCTGTTGGGGCATACTGACGATTTCTGGTGCTTTTGCAGATTTATTCGTGTCAGTTTGAGCACTTGGCACATCTGTGTGCCTGCTCGATCCGTCTATTTGACTCCTAATGCCATCCATCACACCTACCAGCCATTTCGGATGTATTAGACAGATGCTTCGCATCTGCTCCATTTCCAGGACAGTTTGTGCGATTTGCTTGCCAACCCATCTGTCAAGTCCGGGTCTACTCCGGTAAGAGGTCCAGTCAAGTCCGGACGAGAGCGGACGAAGGAGGAGGGCAGATGCTGGACAAGAGATTAGTCCGGCCGGAGTTGGTGACCGATTGGGTTCAACAACTAAGGACAACGAGCGTTGACCCCTTGCGTAGGTTCCGGTCAAGGGAAGGAGACGGAGACGGAGGCGGAGATGGACGAGAACAGGAGTAGTGACTTATGTTGATTTCAGACTGAGGAGTACAGGATAAACTACAGAGTACTTATACTAAGTAAGAACTAGGGTCGAGTATATACGGTGACAAGTAAACAGCCTGAAAGACGGACAAGGGACAACCGGAGAAAGTACTAGGTCAGGTCCGATGAAAATAAAGTCAGGTCCGGGTAAAATAAATCAGGTCCGGTGAAAATGCTACAAGGTATATGATATATCAAGTTCACGGAGAACTCACGTCAAGGCAGGGTAAACGGCGAGGTGTGGTAACGAGCGAATAGAGGATAGTCCAAGGGTCGTACTTAACGGAGGCATATCTGCGCGAGCGTGACCGGAGTAAGTGTTGAGCGACTGGAGTTGAGCTGTAGAGTTGCGATGCGACCGGAGTGACTGGATAAGACCCGGAGTTGGGCATGGTCGTAACACCATCCCTCTAAGGTGTACACCCGGTGTTTTACCGCCGCCTGGACTCTCTGATTTGATTGATATGGGTACAAGTCTGTCTGCCTCGTCTAAGGTGTCCGCAGGCTCCACCTCTCTGTCTGGATCACTGTCCATCCCAGCTAATTACTGTAAACAAATAGATAACATGTGTACATAGTTATATGTCCAAAACCGGCCAGCTGGCACGAGCCATACGGCCCACTGATCTAGGTATGCCATAGGTGCATCCCGGCACATGAATTGTGTGGCTGTGCTGGCCGGTACCGCTCCTGCGGTTGGCAAGTTTCATTTTTTTCTCACCATCCATTGAGCAATATAAATACCTTCAGCTGGCTACTGGCATGTGAATTCTCCCTTTCCTCACTCCATTCACCATGGCCAGCTTTGAATATGGACCCTTGCCTGACTCCATTGACTTTAACCTAGGTTGGTATTGTTTCATTCATTCATTGATATCCTTTTCACATTCTTAGATGATTATTTTCATGAATCATCTGGTTTGCATGGGCAACTTTCCCAATTTGTCTTCCCTGAGGATATGGTTGCCACTGAGCCTTTGTATGACCCTGGTATGTGTTGCTGCAGTCAGATATGTAATGAATGCTAATGCACTGTCAGCTATCTTGGTCAATGACCCACCTTTTACAAACCCCCATCCTCCCACACCTGCCCCTGAGTGCCCTGTACTTGTGACCATTCCAGAGGCAGAGGCCTGTATGTGTTACTCAGTTTCAGTAGTGGATACATACTAACCTTTGCTTTCTGCAAGCCAACCCTATCCCCCCTGCATCCTACCAATGCAACATCACCCCTGGATGTCCCATACCCCTTCAAGCAGACTCTGCAGACATCTGGAACCATCTTAAGGTTCATGGTATGCTGTACAAGATGAGTGAGAAAGCTGCCTGTCCCTGGCTTGGCTGTGGCAAGCCTATTTTATGGAATAACATTGCAAGGCATATTAGGGAATGTCATCTAGGTATTGGGCACAGCCAAAGGGTCAGAGCATAGATGACTGGTCTGTACAATTGTAATGAATGTGGTGTCATTTGTAGAAATACAATGAACCTTTGCAAAATAGTTTCCTGTCTTACAGTCATTGGACCATACAATGCTGTCCCTGGCCGAACATAGTTCTGCCTCCTGGCCAAATGGAGCCTGTCACTGCACCGGCCTGATCCACCTCTGCGCTTCTTCATCACATGGCCTGACCCACCTGTACATGTCATCAAGTTCCGGCCCGTCCCATCCCTACATTGTTCTAAAATACAGCAGTTGGGCCAGCCTGTCTCACCTCTGCATGTCTCTGCATCGCGGCCTGACCCACTGCTACGGTGGTCAACCATATGCCAATTACACCGGCCTGTCCCATCAGTGCAGTTCTTTATATTACGGCCTAACCCACCTTTACATCTTTCGACCATACCACATTTCTGCTGGCCTGACACAGTTCTATGTTGTTCCGCCATGCAACATTGGCACTGGCCTGTCCCACCTTTGCATTTCTGCAAATGATGGCCGGACACTGCCTTATGTCACTTGACCATGCAACCCATCCACTGGCCTGACCAATCCCTACGTTGTTCAACCATACAACACTTCTTCTGGCCTGACCCACATGTACATTTTTTGGCCACACAAGACTTGTGCCGGCCTGTCCCATCTTTGCAGTTCTTCACAATACAGCCTAAACCATCTTTACGTTTTCCTACCATACAACATTTCTGCTGGCCTGACCCACCTCTGCATCTCTCTGCATCACGGCATGACCCACCACTACGGTGGTCAACCATATGCCAATTACACCGGCCTGTCCCATCTTTGCAGTTCTTCACAATATGGCCTAACCCATCTTTACGTTTTCCTACCATACAACATTTCTGCATATGATGGCCTGATCTAGCCTTACATTATTTGATCATGCAACACATGCGCCGGCCTGACCCGTCCCTACATTGCTCAGCCATATAACATTTGTGTTGGCCTGTCCCATCTTTCCGGTGTGAGTCAAAGTGTGGATTTGGGTCAGAGTAATAACCCAAACACAACACCAACAAAGGACTACAAATATGTGCAAGTGGTGGTTTACCTCCGCGGTGTCCAAAGAGGATGTGCTGAGGAGGGGGGAAGGGGATCTACACCAACAGGGTGATGCAGACGATGATGCAGGATACTCCTGGGGTACAGGAGCAATAGGTGATGAAGGGGTCAGGGGTCTGGACTCTTCCTAAAGCCTAGGAAGTGTCAAAGCAGGGATTGGGCTGACAGAGACTGAAGTAGTGATACTACACCTAGAGGTTGGTGCAGCAAAGGGGCAGGAATGCCTCTGATGTCCAGAGGCGAGGAAGATTGACTGGTATGAAGCCTAGACTCCACTTGAGCCTAGTATAAAGAATAGATCTTGAATAACTTGGATAAACTTGACAATATTGAGCCTTTAGACCTTCACTGAAGCCTACAAGGACTCAAAGACTGAAGGGATACTGATTGAGAGAGTCTGAGAGAGGGATAATTTCGTGCAATTGGGTCTTTTTTTCACTGGGCTGAGCCCAGGAGTTTAAATACATGGGGGGGCACAGCATTAAAGTACAAAAAGAGAAGGGAGTAAGCAGAATTTGTCAAGGATTGGTAAGGGATTGGTAAGAGCTTTGTAAGGGGTTTGTAAGTGATCAGTAAGCAAGGGATAAGCAGGAATGAGTAAGCATAGGAAGCATGAATAAGCTGCATGACAAGATTGATTGGTAAGGGAGTGGGTCATCAGCTGAGTAATATACCAAAAATGCGAAAGGGATAGAGTAATACTGATGACAAGAGAGCATCAGTAAGCAAGGGATGAGTCACTGCACAGCAGAAGGAGTCATTGATGCACAGCCTAAGAAGTTTGATGGGGGGCTGTGTACCATCAGGAATTTGATGGGACAACAATGGGGAAGATCTGAGATAAACAGGGGGATTGATCCGAGACAAAACAGCCACAAGAAGGGTACCAGGGGTCCAGAGGTCTTTTGGGGGGTCAGCATACACTAAGGTATAGTGCATGTGTTCTAGCGCCGCTGAAGCACAACCATGGGCTCCCTTGATGAGCTCTCTTCTGGGAAAGAACATGAGAGGGTTCTTCTTCCTAATAGCACTATAAAGTGGGGGCATAACTGTCATGGTGCTGGGGGACGTCATCTGAAAGTAGGGAAGTGGATAGAGTATTGAATTCAATGCATCCAGAGAAGTGAGACGAACAACAGAGGAAGATGGACATGGCAAGTATCTGGGAGGAAGGGACCATAGGCTGAGGGCTCAGGGGACACAGAGACGACCAGAGAAGACTTCTCAAGCTTGACAATAGACCTAAGATGACCAAAGTACGTCCTTGACGCAAGACTGACAAGGAGAACGCGCTGACCGAGAATGAGAGGGACTGAGGGAGCAGGCTGGGAAGATATGTGCCAGGCAGTGCACAGGAACTTTGGGAGAGGCTGTCCTAAGAGCAGGACATAGTGGAGATCTGCAGCAATAGCGGAGAAATGATCCAGAGAAAATACGGACTCCATAGTGAGCAATGAAGCAAATGTCTGGATTGTGGGAGGAATATCTCTGTGGGAAATGAACACATTTGCGTCAGAACTTGACAGGCAGATAGACCACGTTCTAGGCTCTCTGACGGTATAGTCACGTGCCTGATAGCTTCAGAAACAATGGAGCTATTCAAAATATTGGAATGCCGGCACTGGGCGCCTAAAAATGACATTTGGGCACTAAAAATCATTTCTTCTCTTTCTCCTTCGTTTCTCCATCAATTCTTCGGCTTCTTTGATCGTTCTGGTATGGGAGTTGGACTGCAGATGTGTGCATTCCTTTCTCATACCACAATTGATGTTATTCCTTCAGTTTCTTCTGCTTCTTGGCAGTTCTTGTGCGATAGATGACTGTCTGCATTGGCATTCATTTCTCGCATCAGGATAGTCTTCTTGTGCGATAGATGGCTACAATGAGGGTCCGTTGTGCTTATCCTTCGCATAAGGATCATTCGATATAGGCGTTATCTTCCATGTTCACTGTACCAAACCTGTTTGGTGCGTGACACCGGTTCTTCATATTACAGCCTAACCCACCTTTACGTATTCCTACAATACAAGACATCTGCCGGCCTGAGCCAGATTTATGTTGTTTGACTATACAGCCCTGTCACTGGCCTGACCCTATTGTACATTTCTGCATATGGTGGCCTGATCCAGCCTTATGTTGTTTGATCATTCAACACATGTGCTGGCCTGACCAATCCCTACATTTCTCTTGTGCTGGCCTGTCCCATGTGTCCATTGTTTGACTATTGAACACTTATGCCAGCCTGACCTACTTCTGCATTTCTTCATAGTTTGGCCTGACTGCCCTCAACATCACTCAATCATTCAACACTTGCGGTGGCCGGGCCCCTTTGTGCAGTTGTCCACAGTGCGGCCTTACCCAGCTTTACATTGTTTGACTATACAACCTCACACTGGCCTGTTCCATCTATACATGTCCATACACCCCAGCTTGACCCATGCTTATGGCACTCCACCATACAATACCTGCATCGGCCTGTTCCAGCTTTGCCTTCCTGCAACCCGTGGCCTGACCCATGCCTACATTGTCTTCCCATATAACAGTTGCCCTGGCCTGTCTGAGATGTGCATTGTTACACATCCCAGCCCCACCCTACCTTACCATTATCAGTTGTCCCAGTTGTGCGGATGTCGGCCGGCATCGGCTAGACCCACCTTTGCAGGCATTTGTACACATCCGATGACCCACTTTTGCAAGGGTTTGTGACTGAACTATGTGTATAGAACAGCTCAGGAGGCAGTGGACTGCCTCCTTCTATGCCTTTTTCTCACCTGTTCCAGCCATTGAACATATCGAGGGGAGGCATTCTCATGTCTTCAAATGCATCAAAAATAATTGTTGACACAAAGTGTGGTCCTTTCTTGATAGCTGTCATATCCATACTTTTCCCAGTCACAACTCCAGTCTAACCCTGGCCCGCCTGACCTCCCCTTAGGCATAGACGCAACTCCAGATCTAGTCCGGCCATCTCCAGCCTCATAGCTGCACTCCAGCTCAACTCCGGTCACTACATCCATCTCCACCTCAGGACTAACCCCTGTCTTCCTCTAGACACATCTGCGGTCTAACTCCACCATGTCGAACCTGTACCTACCACTTGTCGCTACTCTGGTTTCAGTCCAGCCACTCCCCTTGGTCTTGTCTGCAACGTAGCCCAACTCCGGATGGTACATCCAACTCCAGCTCCAGTGTGCTCCTGGTCCACTCTGCTCCCTCTGTTAGGTCCACCAATGGCCTTGGACATTTCCATGTCCAACTCTGGACCTTCCTCCAGCTACTCTGCCCTTCCTCCAGCTGTGCACTCCCTCCACTCGTACACTCCCTCCACTCGTACACTCCCTCCACTCTTGCACTTCCTCTGGTCCCACTTTCTCTGGTCCTGGACATTGCTCCACCTCCAACCCTTACTGTCCTGTTCTGATCTAGTTCCTCTTACCACACTCATTCCTTCTTTTCCTCCGTCGTCCCTGTAATCCTAGTTCCCCGTGTCTGCTCCCGCTCTGGTTTATTTTCCTGTACCTGCTTTATTTTCCTGTCCGTTTCTGCTCCATCCCTTGTCCCGACTAAGGTGTTTACTTGTCACCGTATATACTCACCTCTAGTCTTGTTACTATATAAACTACCGTACTCCGGCCTAGTAGATCCTTAGATCAAATCTTGACTAAGATACTCCCCACTCTGTACTACCCACTATGCTCTCCTAATCCATCTATTCACCTGTTCACCTGAACTCTGGCCAACTCCAGCCTCCGTCCTATCTCATCCCCTTGGTCCTATGTCTGATCCTAGCAAGTCTCCTACTCACACAAGGGCAAAAGCCACCTCTGTCCCAGACTCGATGCTAGACCTCTCAGGACTTATCCCACCTCTGGGATGTCCTTCGCTCCGGACAAGCTGCGCTCAACTCCGGACCACTTTCCTGCGGTCCGGACTTACTCCACAAAAACCCGGACTTACTCCCTGTGCTTCTCTAGTGCCCGGACTTTGTTCATTTAACCCAGACTTGACCCTCTGCACTAACTAGCACCTACTAGTGTCTGGACTTACCTCCTCATTAGTCCCCTGCACCTCTGGACCTCCTAGTAAGATTGTTGAGGAGAACCGGTCTTGACAATAGCAGTGATAAGGGATCAACAGGGAATATGTGCAGACATGTCAGAACATGCTGGGGTGATGAAATTTTGATGAAGATTGATGAAGCAGCCAACCTTGACATTGCCTGTGATGTCCTCAAGAAATATGCTTCGGACAGGTCACTTGTTACTGCCTTTAAACAAAAGGCAAAGGGGAAAGCAACTTACTCATGCTGGCCACACTCGAAGGTTGAAACAAGGTAAGGATTTGATCTACCTTTGTTTGAGAGAGTGATAATAAGTTGTTTCATAGTCGAGATCATTCATTGGGTTGCTGAAAATCTGTGGCCATTCGATATTGTGAAAGATTGGGGGTTTCAGTCTCTCATGAAGACTGGTCAACCCGCATATTACTTACCCCATCCTAGCACCATCTTGTGAGACATTAAATTGATCTTTGCCCACACAAGGAATCGGGTAGCTAAAATACTTTGAGTCAGTCCTTTTACCGCACATTTTGCAGCTATCTAATGCATTCACATACCAGGAATACAAAGGAAAACTAAGTTTCACAACGGACACATGGACTTCACCTAACCATAAAGCCCTTGTGACCTTTTCTGTCCATTTTGCTGACGAAGGGAAGGCACACTGTCACGCACCAAACGTGTTTGGTACTGTGGACATGGAGAAAGTCAGCCAATGAAATTAATGCGAAGAACACACCCAAGATCTGTTGAAAGATTGTCCCAACTTGAGGGATACAGGCAGCCCTTGCTATCCATATCACGCAAAGTCAAGACTATCCTTATGCGAAGAACGAATACAAGCTTGTTGTAGCCATCTATCGCACAAGAATGACTATCCTGATGCAAGAGATGAATGCCAACGCTGACAGTCATCTATTGCATGAGAACCGCCAAGAAGCAGAAGAATCCAAGAAATGATGATCATTTCAGTATGAGAGAGGAATGCAACCTTCTGCAATCCAACTCCCATACCAGAACAACTAAAGAAGCAGAAGAAATGATAGAGAAACAAAGGAGAAAAGGAAGAATCATTTTTAGTGCCCAAATGTCAAATTTAGGTGCCCAGTGCTGGCATTCCGATATTTTGAAGAGCTCCACCATTTTTGAAGCTATCAATCATGTGACTATACCATCATGGAGCCTAGACCATGGTCTATCTGCCTGTCAAGTTCTGACGTAAATCTGTTTATTTCCCACAGAGATATATTCCACCCGCAATCCAGACACCTGCTTCATCACTCACTATGGAGTCTGCATTTTCTCTGGAATGTTTCTCTGCTATTGCAGCAGACCTCAACTATATCCTGCTCTTGGGACAGCCTCTCCCTGAGCTCCTGTGTACTGTCTGGTACATATCTCCCCAGCCTGCTCCCTCAGTCCCTCTCGTTCTTGGTCAGCGCATTCTCCTTGTCAGTCCTGCATCGCACACGTACTTTGGTCATCTCAAGTCTATTGTTAGACTTGAAAATTCATACCTGGTTGTCTCTGTGTCTCCTGAGTCCTCTGCATATGGACCTTTTATCCCAGAGTCCTGTCACATCCATCTCCCTCTATCATTCATCTCGCTTCCCTGGACACGTTGAATCCGCTATTCACGTTTCACTTCCCTGCTATCCCACAACAAACACGAATGAAACAGTGCTCTAGAACCTTTCTTAGGAGCCCTAATAGAGTACAGAACCTTCCCCTTACTGCTCAAGGGAAGACTGCACTTCAGGAGCACCAAATTTCGCGTTTTTGCTCTACAGAAGCTCAATCCAAGGGATTTGTGACACTCTGTGACCAGCTGTGACTCAACTTGTCATTCCAGGCCCCCTGACACTGCTCTTCTGGTCGGATCAATTCTTTTATTATCCCCCAGCCACTCCCATCAGTGGCACTGCTTCAGAAGCTCATCTCCAGATCTAAAGTTCAATAAATCATAGGTTGTGCTTCCCTTCTTTCTGAGTCACACAGAGTCACTCTGGCTCACTCTGACTCACTCTGCTGCGCATTATTCATCCCCTCTTGGCATTACTAATCCCCATTACTCCCCTTACCAATCATCCTTCAAATCATGCTTATCATGCTGCTTATCAATTCATGACTCATGCCCCTATGATTCATATGCATTATGTCATTGCATATGCTCATTTAGCTTCGATCTACTCATCCCATGCTTTCCCCCCCTCTCTTTTGGGCCCCATGCAATGATTTTTCCATATTCTTGGTTATGCACCCCTTTTTACCTATGTTTTTGCTCTTTCCCTTGGCTCAGCAGCTTGTTCAGGCTCTCCCCATCGATGACTCAGCCTGATTACACTGCTTATCAATCGCTTACCAATCTCTTACCAAGCACTTAGTCATTTGTGCTTACAGGACCACAGCCCCTCCTGTATATAAACCAGCAGCCAAAGGCTGCAAGGAAGTGTCTGCTTCCCCCTCAATAAAGCGACCACATTCACTCTCCCTCACTGTCTATAAGCTCCCTCTTTGTCTTTGGACTTGTAGGTCATCCAGTGCTGGCCTAAAGCTCCTATATTGCTGTTTATCAGATATATCTTGTATCTGATCATTTCTCTAGGCTCAAGCGCAGTCTAGCATCTATGTCCACTCCATCCCATCACTGTCCATCGCATTCTTGAAGCAGGAACTGTCCCCTTGCTTCCCCTCTGTTCCATCACTGCTGTTACACCCCTGTTGCTGTTCTATCATCACTGCTCTATCCCAGAACTCTTCCTAACCACTGTGGTAAGCTGAAGAGGAGTCAATACCATCCCCAGTCACATATATTTACCATCAGAAGCCCTTCCCTTCCCTTCTGCATCCTGCCTGAAGGTGTGCAGCACATCCCCCTGTGGAGATTACATACCAGAACTGCAAAGGAAGACCACCACTCACATTTTGCTGTCATTTGGTGTTGGTTGTTGGTTGTTCTGACCTCTTCCCTCACTTAGGCGCACAACGCTCAATGACCTTAGATGTGGTTGAGGTTGCGAAGGTAAAGCATGAAGTAGATACACCTACATTACTGAACATTTATTATTACCAGTCTCACACCAGCCAAAATCTCACAATTGCCTTTGCAAAGGTCCTGGATGAGTTTGAAATATCAGACAAGGTATGTACTATTAAGTCTAGACTGACAAACTTGCCTGAAAAATGTTTAAAGATATTGGGTGCCACTGCAGACAATGTGTTGTCGAATGACACGATGATAGAACACTTGAGTGAGCTGGTGCTGTAATTTGATGGCAAGACCAGCCGAGTGAGATGTGTCCTGCATGTCACTAATTTAGTTGCAAAAAGTTTTCTGTCTGGAAGTACCTGAACAATATAATGAGGTGACCCACTTACTGTCTGTCTATTTGGAGTGGCTTAACGGTGGAGAAAGCTGACTAACTTGCTATCTGCCTATCTGGAAGTGCCAGGACAGTCTTGAGGAGTGTCTCACTTATGCTCTGTCTGTCTGGAAATGTCTGGACAATACTAACAGCTGAATCTTTTATCCATTCAAAGGGCCACAGGAGTGAGATCATCAAACTGAGGTAACTCAACCATGGTCACTGGGGCTGCATTCCTTGATACACCTGCAATGAGTTGCTGTTCAGAAAGATACACAATATATGCAATGAGGGGTGTGTAGCAGTTTCTAATATTTTCACAAGGATCAATGAGATTGGTCACATCTTTTGCTGCAATTTTCAAGGATGAAGTTACTGTTCAGATAATCCACAAAAGAGCACTCTTGTGTCCAGTGTCAGAGACTGAAGAGAAGAGACACTGCACACAAACCTTTAAGTATACAAACAGTGCAAATAGAAGATAACAAGGAAAAACAACAACCACAAGTTAGGTGACAAACCTGGAAAGGAAATAGCTGAAGTAATCACCAAGAATGTGTCATATACATAACACAATAAGAGGTGCACAAACACCTAATATTAACAGTCATGATGGCTTTAAAAAACAGCAAGGTAAACATCCATTATCTCATACCCTGGGTCTCAATGATACACCTTTATAGATGGCATTTTCATTTCTTTCCTCATTTCTCAGACAGAAGCCACCCCTCATAGTGCATCCCATTTCCAGAACCATCACCAATCTGTTATTAGGACCAAGTCCATCTTCATCACCAGATACCTTCTCTTCTAGAACCTGATCAAGTCCAGTGTACCCAAACTCATCCATTTCATCAGCAAGTTTATTGTCAACCAACTGTTGTCCATCTCCAACATCTACACTACCCACATTTGATCCATCTTCATCACTCTTGCCACTTTCTTCTTTCTCTGCACTGCTGAAGTCTTCCATTGGGATGTCTCTATGCCTTGGGGTGCTCAGCTGATGAGTGTGAGATAGTGGTGTGGTGAGATAGCTGATCAGATGTACGTAGGTATGAGTGAAATGATATGTAGGGGTTAGGCGAAGCCCTGAGGGCTTCTGGCCCGAAACGAGCCCACAGGGGAAAGGCTGAGCTGTTCCCTGACTGAAGGAGCAGGCAATGTGATTGGCAAAGATGATCACCCTGGGGGTGCAAAGGAGCTCGAGTGTGGAAGAAGAACTAACATACTGGGGGTTGTGTGTATCTAGTGAATGGTTCTAGTACTGGAGAGGACTGTAAGTAGGGAGTGAGGATCATGGCATGTTTCCTAAGGTATAAGGCAAATGCATTCCCTGCCCAACAACCTTGGGATTGGATGACATCAAAGGGAATGCCACACAGGAGATATTCTAGTGTTCCTCCGATGTGGAGGCTGTGGCCTTTTAGATTGGGTGAATTGATGCTGTCCACAAGTTTGTTGATTCTGTTGGTGAGTTCTCTCTTGCTTAGAGGGCAGTGTCTGCCACTGGAGTGGGTCCAAGTGAATAGATGTTTGTTGGGAGCAACTTGGTTGATTCGGAAATGGTTTTTGAGTGCAAATATGGGGTCCACAGGTCTGGATTGTTCTGTGCATTTGGCTGATTCACCGCGACCAGATGTTCAAGAGGTTTTGGTCCAAGGTAGGTCAAATTTGTAGACAGTTAGGCCGTTCCGGTCTTTCACGAGGGATAATCCTGCTTTGGTGATATGTTTAGTGGGATCAAAAGCATTGATGCTAGGTACAGTGAATTCGCCTAGTCTGGCGATGCACCAAAAGCAGGTGGTGATGCAGGCAAATGTGGCTGTGTCCAGTGGGTTGTCCAGGTCAAGCTGTGATCTGAGTATGCTAATGATCTCTGGTGTAAAAGGTGCGCATTGGGGGCACTTGGAGGATGGAGGGGCTAGGCGTGATATGCCTTCGATGGTTGCTTTCAAGGTGTCAGCATCTATTAGCCAGGGGCGACCATGCAGCATGTGCCAAGCACGGAGGCCTGCTGTGTAGTTTGACAGAATGTTACCTGAGTATGTCCCTGTGCAAGTAGATAAAAAGGAGAGTAGGAGTGGTTGGGAAACTGGGCATCTGTCTATTTCTGGTATGGTATGTGAATCACAAAAGACATGGAAGACTAGTAGACCAGCGCTATAGGTGGCTTTGGTATTTTCACTCCAAGATGCATCAATAACGCTAAGGATGCGGTTGAAGTCTTCGTCTGAAAGGATTGGGTGTGCAGGCATGCCTGGTTTGGGGGTGTACAGGTCCACTGCAGTAAGTGCTCTCTGGCTCCACAGTGGGGGCAGAGGGGGGAGGGAGTGGGTGTGAGGTTGGTGCAGTATGGGAGTGGCTTTACCATTGGTTGTGAGGGGGAAAGGAAGGGAGGGGATGTGAAACGGGGGGACGGTGAGACGGAGCTAATTTGGGAGAGGGGATTCCATGCCCTGGGGAGGTTGAGTGGCAGAATGGGGGGGTGGTTGCCAGGGTTCTTTCAGCATCAGAGGGGGTCAAGGAGACCCTGGATGGCTGTGGGAATGGGAATGTCAGGGAGGATCCTGTTGGGGTTGCCAAGGATGCCTCTGGATGGGCCAGAGGAACTAGCATTGGAAAAGGCTGCAATGTTGACATGGAGGGGGGGATTGCAGATGGGTCTTGATGCTAGGTTGGAGGTTAATATGTGAGTCCACCATGTGAGATCATTTGCGATTGTTTTTTCGGGGCAGTGTGGGAGGAAAGGTTTGGGTGTGCAAACTTTAATCATCCATTCGAAACTGGTTAAGTATGCCCAGCCCTGGGGTATTACTGCACAGGTGTGGAGTAGTTTTCCGTACAGGCTTTCAACGTCTTGGAGTGTGTGCTTGTCTCATTTGAGCCAGTTGGT
Organism: Scleroderma bovista; assembly: GCA_037178675.1. Lineage (NCBI taxonomy): Eukaryota > Fungi > Basidiomycota > Agaricomycetes > Boletales > Sclerodermataceae > Scleroderma > Scleroderma bovista. The sequence continues at coordinate 30,114 of JAYMGJ010000492.1, forward strand.
GATGGATTCAAGGTATTTTGATGCTTTAGGGGCACTTAAGGAGACTGTTTATGTTTCCAGATTCCACTCGAACCCTATGTATATAGTAGACATGTTGAAAGGCTGGTCCTTGGATAATTTGTCGAGGCAGTCAGAAATGGTGTTAATATCACACATGCTGTATGTGAAGAGTGCATCATGTTCTGATCAGGGTGAACATGTGCACAGGTTGGTCAAAGGTCAACTACAGTCTTCATTGAATTCATCCAAGGTGGAGTCACTGTGGCATTGTCCTTGGAACCAGAGGTTCCCTCCAGAGAGAAGTGGGGAGGGAGAAGAGGCCTGGATGTCCTGGTGCCATCTGAGACAGTCATTGTTATAGCTTTCAAGGTGTTCAAGGCATATGCAGAAGAAAATGTGGTCGTCGACCCATTTGTCCAGTGGGCCAATGCCATGGTACCTTAATATTTCACAGCATGCATCCGCCATGTGTCCATAAGTGCCTGCAGCTGGGGTGGATCCAAAGGCTAGGTTTGTGTCAATGCAGCCAAGAGTGTCTGAGATTTTTATGACTCCAGCAGGCCATTGGGAAGGGTGGAGGGGAATCATTTGGTAGGCTTCAGCCACATCTCTTGTGGCGGCTTCTGAACCTGGGGGAAGGCAGGCGATGAGGTCATAGATAGTGGAGAATTTACCCCACGTAGTGGGGAAATCTTTGGCTGCTATGTGCAGGTTTATAGATGGGTTAGGAAAAAGGGGGGAGGGATTAGTGGGGAAGGAGAAGTTCTGTATAATGTGGAATTTTCCAGGGCATCCCTGTTTCGGTATGATGGAGAGGGGGGAGGATTGGAATGGTCCTAATGTCTTTTCAATTAAAGGAATTGGGAAGGGTCCTATGTAATGTCCTTTGTCAATTTCTTTATGAATGATGGTACTAAATTCTGCTTTGTACGTGCTAACGGAGCTACTATTAGGGGGGGATTGAGTACAAGATATGCAGGGGAAATTGATCACAAAACCATTAGCTAGGCCTGGTAAAATAGAGGAGAAACGAGGTAGTAGGCCTGCTTTGGTAAGCTCATGCTGCCAGGCTTCAAGAATGTATGGTGTTAGTGGGTGGTGCTCTCTGCACTCAAGGGCAGTTGCAAGCTCCATGGCTGGTGGCCCCGCAGCCTGAGCAGATGTGGAGGTGAGCATGCTTTTCTTTGCAACCCTCATCTAGCTGCCACTTGGCACAAACTGACTGGTGGTCTGTGTGGGTGATGAGGGAGGAGTTGAATCGTGTGCAGAAGGTTTCAAACTGCTTATCCCAGGTGTGGGTGGCGGTACAATTGACTTTCCCTTTATGGCTTTTGTGGCTGAGACAGACGGCGCAGACTGGTAAGATAGAGGTGGGTTTGGGGCAGAGGGTTGGGGTGGAGGGTGCGGTCACGGGCATGTTAGCAGTTGCAGTTGCTGTGTGTTCTTTGGGGGGGGTTGAGGGTTGATACCATTGTTGTTTGTTTTGGGGGTCTGGTGTGCTGGCAGGGGGGGTTGGGTGCAAGGGGGTGTTTGAGTGAGGAGTTCTGCGGGGGTGCTTGTCACTGCAATGAAGTGTGCATGCTGTCATTGAGCTGTGGGTATGTGTGCAGTGATCACGACGAATGGGGATGGAGTCCAATGGGAGATTAGCCAAGAGGGAGGAAAGCGGCTCGTGATGAGTGCCGGGTTGCAATAGGAGAGGGGGGGGTAGGGGTGGACTTACTGAGTTGAGTCTATTGATTGCTGCATTTAGCGTGTTTTGCCCCAGTTCATCTCTGGTTCTCTTGAGTACTTCTTTTTCAATTTCCACGATTGAGTAGCCAACAGGGGTACCAATGGCATGGTGCCAGTTCCACCTTTGTTCAGCCTGGTACACTAGAAGTGCTTTCTTGGCTAAAGGGTCATTGGAGGTGCGCCACCGGTGGCTCTGGATGTTGAGCCAAAATTGATAGTGCATGTTGATGTGGTCTTGGGGCCAGTTGTACCATGTCATGAGTTTAATCATGCATGGTGTGGCTTCAAAGAACTGTTCCCAGGAGAGTTTATTGTCTGGTAGCAGGTCAGTTTTTAAACCTTGTTTGGATTCGGCAGAGTTGACAATAATGTTTGAGCCATCTTCCTGTTGTTTCCAGACATAGGTTCTGTTGCTGGGTGCCGTGGCTACTTCTTTGGCATCTGCAATGCCCTGGTTGGTGAAGTAGTAGAATTCTATGTAGTTCCCGTTCTCCATTTGCTTGAGAGCATATTTAGTGGGAAGGGTGACAGGTTCGAGAGGGACTTTGGCGTTCGGCACAGGTACAAATTTGTTTTTGTGCTTTTTTGCGCTCTTTGGCAAGGGCAGCCTCTTTCTCAGCTTGATCCTGCTGTCTGAGGAGGGCTTCCGCCATCTCTGCGAGTTGGTGTGCCTCTTCAGCTGCACGGGCTTCTTCTGCTGTTAGAAGGTCCCACTGCAGTTTCTCTTTCTCATTGTTGAGGGTCCAAAGCCTGGAGAGCATGGCTATGGCTTGATCTTCTAAAAGACCGGTGTCTGTGAGGGCAAGACAGGCATCGGCATGTTCATCTGATGTGAAGTCAGGCAGGACTGCATCATGTGGGTTGGCACCGATTGGGGGCATGATGGTGGCTAGAGGAGAGGAAAAGGAAAAAAGGGAGTGACAGAGAGAGAGAGAGAGAGATTTGAGGGAAGGAAGGAGCTGGTCACTGCAGTAGTGCGAAAGAAAGGCTGAGCTCGTCAGATGGTGGGAGCCACAGACTTTCAGTCTTGCAGTGTGAGACAAGTGGGAAAGAGAGGTGCAACACCTTGCTTACCTAATGCATAGACTAAATTCTATGCCGCTTCGTCACTCAGCTAGCTTAGAAAGACAACCATCTTCATCACTATCTTTGAATGGATTGCATTTACATTTGAGAGTAAATGACTGCTTGTGAAGGATTTCATGATCATCAAGGAGGCACCATGTTGCCTCACAAGTTGATTTGTGTCCTACACCCTCACCCTGAAACCTCATAAATATATCTCTGTCAACAAAGCTGTGAGAATTAGCTCAAAGGGGTCTAGAATGTTGAAGAACATACATGTTCACATAGTACCAATCCCAATCTTCACTATTTTTAAACTCATGGCAAGCAATGGACAGTGGAAACAATTCAGTAGTGTGGCCATATTGGAACATGGGAATGAAATGGACTGCCTGAATCACATCATCTGGATTGATGAAACTGAATGTGTTGGAGTCACCTTGAAAATAAAATTCTATATGAGGCAAGTAGCGCACAGCCCAACCACACTTGGGCAAACCAATGCACCCACAGAAGATTGATGCACTTGGGTGCATGGTCAGAGATCTCAAGACCATCATACCACACATCAACACAGAAGATCCCAATAATTTGAGCATACCAATGGGGATGAGGATTTTCAATGTCCTCATGTAAAAGGACCATGATGTCCAAGTGCATATGGGTGTTTAATGAGTCCTGGGCCTGCCAAAGGTCATATGTGAACTCCTTGCTGGTGTCAATGGTCTCACCCACTGGTAGCAAATGTCCCAGGATATGGTTCTTCAATTTCTGTACTGAGTAAGTGTTGCTATGCTTGGTGACTATAGTTGATGTACTTCTGTCAAGACCGGTTCTCCTCGACGATCTTACTAGGAGGTCCAGAGGTGCAGGGAACTAATGAGGAGGTAAGTCCAGACACCAGCAGGTGCTAGTTAGTGCAGAGAGTCAAGTCCGAGTCAAATGAACAAAGTCCGGGCACTAGAGAAGCACAGGGAGTAAGTCCGGGTTTTTCCAGAGTAAGTCCGGACTGTGGGAAAGTGGTCCGGAGTTGAGCGCAGCTTGTCCAGAGCGAAGGACATCCCAGAGGTGGGATAAGTCCTGAGAGGTCTAGCATCGAGTCTGGGACAGAGGTGGCTTTTGCCCTCATGCGAGTAGGAGACTTGCTAGGATCAGACATAGGACCAAGGGGACAAGATAGGACAGAGGCCAGAGTTGGCCAGAGTTCAGGAGAACAAGATGGGATTAGGAGAGCATGGTGGGTAGTACAGAGTGGGGAGTATCTTAGTCGAGATTTGATCTAAGGACTACTAGGCCGGAGTACGGTAGTTTATATAGTAACGAGACTAGAGGTGAGTATATACGTTGACAAGTAAACACCTTAATGTCGAGACAAGGGATGGAGCAGAAGCAGACAGGACAATAAACCGGAGCGGAAGCAGAAACGGGGAACTAGGATTACAGGGACGATGGAGCAGATGCAGGGACAAGTGAAGTAAAGGGAACTAGGTTGGAAGAGGACAGGTAAGGGTCAGAGGTGGACCTAACTAATGTTAAGTCCAAAGCGATGTCCAGGACCGGAGGAAGTGAGACTGGAGGAAGTGCATGAGCAGAGGGAGTGCACAGGTGGAGGAAGGGCGGAGTAGCCGGAGGAAGGTCCGGAGTTGGACATGGAAATGTCCAAGGCCATTGGTGGACCTGACAAAGGGAGTGGAGTGGAACAGGAGCAGACCTGAGCCGGAGTTGGGCTAGGTCGCAGACCAGACAAGGGGAGTGGCCGGACTGAAACTGGAGTAGCAACTAATGGTAGGTACAGGTCCAACATGGGGGAGTTAGACTGTGGATCTGTCTGTAGGAAGACAGGGGTTAGTCCTGAGGTGGAGATGGACGTAGTGACCGGATTTGAGCTGGAGTACAGCTATGGGGCTGGAGATGGCCGGACTAGATCCGGAGTTGCATCTATGCCTAAGGAGAGGTCAGGCGGGCCAGGATTAGATCAGAGTTGCGACTGGGAAAAGTATGGATATGACAACTTCCATGGCCTTATCATTTCTGTTGCATGATAACCATGTGTTTAGATCCCAATGGAACTTCTTTCCCTGTGAGATCTGGTAATGTGTTTCAGATGAACAGTTGAGCAGTGGATCTTGATTGATGAAATGAAGTGAGGGGTGCTCCATTAATGAATTGGTTGCATTTGCTTCAGCCACCTCAGTAAATGAATGGTTCTCCTCATGAATCTGGAGCAAATTTTTGTGTTGCTGATGCTTGGTGATAGCATGGGTGAAGCCAATTTTGTTTGTCCTTGCATAAAAGTGTTTGACTCACCAGTGTTTCAGCTCACCCTTTAGTGAATTAGAGATTAGTACATCACTGTAGGCAAACTGTGGACTTACCACCTGAGTAGAGTAATTGTCTGTCATGCCAAACTTCCAAATAGATTTCACATAGTCGCCCAATGCATGTAGCTTGTAGGTTGACATGTTTAAAGTGCATTGTTTGGCCCCTCTGCTCACAGTGGCACTTGTCCCTGTCTTGGCACTCTGGGTGCCCCTGCATTGTGCCTGAGCTGTTGTCTCATGTGAGAACTCATCAAATGTTTAACTGAGGTGTGTTGTGCAGTTGCTGAAGTAGAAAATAGTTGTCTCTGTGTGCATCTGAAGTTTGCCAAATATTTGTGTGCCATGTAGCAAGCTCAAATAGAAGGTCAAGAAAAATAGGATTGTATGGCTCATCAAGAAGGCTGTCAAAAACAGAGATGGTGCACTGAAGCACAAGTAAGAATAAAAATCCAAGTCAACTGTCATGACCATGTGATGCCTCGTGACTCCATAAGGCATCTAGTCTATTGTAGACGTCCAATCACAATCACACACCTCTGACGCTACATATCCATCTCCGCTTTGACAATTGACACTCCGTTCTCCTTTTAGTAAATAGTTCCGCGCTTATGCCTCCAGCTATTGTATGCTTCTGTTCTGTTTCTGTTCCTGTTTTCCTTTGTTCCCAATTTAGATTAGATCTGATTGCTCATTGCTGTGATCTGTTAACCTTTTGATCTGTTATGCTTATCACTGATCTCCATTCCATGTATGTTACTCATCTGTTTGTCATCCACAGACTCCTACCTACATCTCCGCTATGTCTCTCTCTGCTTCTTGGTTACTGTACATATCTGATGTAAAGTATAAGTACTCCACATGCTGAGGGGATTGTCACTCAGTTTGAATATCAGCTTGAATACTTCCTGTGAACTCATCTCTGTCCTCCTCTGTCCCCTCTGCCTTCTGGCAACTCTGACCTTTGTCAGACCTCCGTTTCTCTGTCCCTTTATCCTCCAAAATATGAGGACACAGGTATTGCAAGGGCACAGCACATATGCTGAAGCCAAGTCCTCAACACCTCTGCAATCTCCCCATCTGTCGTCAACAACCCTTTGGACTTACCTCCACTCTTGTCAGAAGAACCGGTTCTGACATCAACTAAGATAATGATGCATCAAAAGAATATCCTCGAAGTCTCTTGCTGTGAGTTTGGTCAGACCTGAGGCATTGCTGCTGAATTTTTGAATGGTGTCACATCTGAATGTTGGTACTAGTCAAAAGCTGATTGTATGTAGTAGCATGGTCAGTATGAAAAATTTGAGTGAGTATCAATGAGGATCACATATAGTGAAATGCATGAGTTGGGTAACCCATGATGGGTCATGGGTATGGGTGTGGGTCAGCATTTGGACACCCATGCAAAACCCAGCACCCATAGGAATTTGATAGCTTGACAAAGAGTGTACCATGCTGAGTAGTATTACATGGTGTTTTAATGTGGAATAAGGCTCATATCTACTACATTCAGTGATAATAAGTAAAGGTAGATCATTGTAGGCTGGAGGAGTCATTATCATTGACCTACTGAGGTAGTGGTGATTGTCAATTTGGGTGTTGCTACACATTGATGGAGGCAGTGATGGGGCTGGGACAGGTATCATCATCACCATTGTCATCATCATTGCACAGGTATAGGTAGGTGGCATTGTCACTGTTATTATCATCATTACCAGTGGTGTGGATATACCCTTGATGGGTGTATACCCACAGCACCCATAGCATGGGTGCCACCCATTTACATGGGTATGGGTTGACCATGGGTGTGGATGTGGGTCAGCTTCTCCAACCCATGGGTACACCCATGCATTTCCCTAATCACATACCAAGCATTAAGCTCCTGCACTGCATTGTTGCTTGCCTCATACAGAATTCAGATGAGGTATGTTAGTGTGGCCTTCCATACACTGAGTTCAAACTTGTGCATAAGGTCTGGAATGAGTATCAAATAAAAGTTGAAGCTGAGTGCCAAGAGTTTGTCAAAGAAAGTGTTCTGAGAAATGAGGGAATAAGTAAAGAGAGTTGAAACAAAAATGATACTAATGCAAGTGGGGATAAGCAATTACTCCCTCGACAGCCTTGCTGGTGATGGTCTGCCCATAAATGTGCCTCATCATCAACATGGGCTTTCTTCTCATGTACCCATTGATCCATGTTGGTGCCAAGTTTGTATATCTTGTCCTTGATGACCCAACAATGCAGGCAGGAACAATTCCCAAGAAACTTCATGCATGTGAGAAGAATCCTGTATTTTACATGAGACCAATGTAGGTAAAACAAATTGTGCACTCACTACTCAGGGTAATCAGCTGTGTATGTAAACAAATGCAAGAAAACCTGGTGCAGTATGCCATCCAGGAATTTCATCACCATGCCATTCCTGTATGCCTTAAGAAACTGCAAGTCCAGCAGAAAGGACCAGATGGCCTGCATCAATTTATACTTACATTGCATCAGCATGGTCACAGTTGTGCTTGTACTAAATATCTTCATGTAAAAGTCCTGTATAGTATCAGATAGCTAGGATGGTGTTAGTTTCAAAACATTAAAGTAAACAACTGTCAAGACCGGTTCTCCTCAATGATCTTACTAGGTGGTCCAGAGGTGCAGGGAACTAATGAGGAGGTAAGTCCAGACACTAGTAGGTGCTAGTTAGTGTGGAGAGTCAAGTCCGGGTCAAATGAATGAAGTCTGGGCACTAGAGAAGCACAGGGAGTAAGTCCAGGTTTTTGCGGAGTAAGTCCGGACCGCAGGAAAGTGGTCCGGAGTTGAGCGCAGCTTGTCCGGAGCGAAGGACATCCCAGAGGTGGGATAAGTCCTGAGAGGTCTAGTGTCGAGTCTGGGACAGAGGTGGCTTTTGCCCTCATGCGAGTAGGAGACTTGCTAGGATCAGACATAGGACCAAGGGGACAAGATAGGACAGAGGCCAGAGTTGGCCAGAGTTCAGGAGAACAAGATGGGATTAGGAGAGCATGGTGGGTAGTACAGAGTGGGGAGTATCTTAGTTGAGATTTGATCTAAGGACTACTAGGCCGGAGTACGGTAGTTTATATAGTAATGAAACTAAGGTGAGTATATACGGTGACAAGTAAACACCTTAATGTCGAGACAAGGGATGGAGCAGAAGCAGACAGGAAAATAAACCAGGTACAAGAAAATAAAGCAGGGACAGGAAAATAAACTGGAGCGGAAGCAGAAACGGGAAACTAGGATTACAGGGACGACGGAGCAGATGCAGGGACAAGTAGGTAAAGGGAACTAGGTTGGAAGAGGACAAGTAAGGGTTGGAGGTGGACTTAACTAATGTTAAGTCCGGAGCGATGTCCAGGACCAGAGGAAGTGGGACCAGAGGAAGTGGGACCGGAGGAAGTGCAAGAGCGGAGGGAGTGCACAGGTGGAGGAAGGTCTGGAGTTGGACATGGAAATGTCCAAGGCCATTGGTGGACCTGACAGAGGGAGTGGAGCGGAACAGGAGCAGACCTGAGCCAGAGTTGGATGTACCAGCCGGAGTTGGGCTAGGTCGCAGACCAGACAAAGGGAGTGGCCAGACTGAAACCGGAGTAGCGACTAATGGTAGGTACAGGTCCAACATGGAGGAGTTAGACCGCAGATCTGTCTAGAGGAAGACAGGGGTTAGTCCTGAGGTGGAGATGGACGTAGTGACCGGAGTTGAGCTGGAGTGCAGCTATGGGGCTGGAGATGGCCAGACTAGATCCAGAGTTGTGTCTATGCCTAAGGAGAGGTCAGGCGGGCCAGGGTTAGACTGGAGTTGCGACTGGGAAAAGTATGGATATGACAACAACACACCTACCTTAGGTATGTAAGCCAGATGGTGCACTGCAATAGAAGTCAGCTTGTTGTGTGTGTACTTTGACTGATTGCCCAGGAACAAATAAATTGGCCAAAGGGGTGCATTGCCAAAGCTTGCAAGATGCATTGGATGGATAGAGTTCAGTAATGACATGCTCCAGGGGCTGAGTGTTATCTGATTTCCAGTAAAGGTTGTATGATGTCATGTAGAAAGCCTATGCAGCAGGCTCCTTGAAGGCTGACTTGATGACCTCAGTAATCTTGCAATAGTGTGGTCCTTCAACATGAAACTTGAGTGCAGTGCCATCTGGTTGCTTTACTTTCTCACAGTGCAGTCAAATAAGAATAGATGTAGTATGCCAACCATCTGAAGAGAAGTGAGGTTTATCAAGCCACCATGTTTCCCACTGAGAATTGAATCCCAGGAGATCTTCACAGTCAAAGTCATTGGCCAGGATAATGTTGTGAATGAGAGCATTGAGGTTATTGAATGACTTCTGTGTAAAAGTATTGTAAAACCAACTCATGAGCCACCATACTGTGGCATTCATGAAAGGCTCAAAATAGTTTTCTGGCAATGCATGGACAAAGGGAAGAGAGCATAGGCTGGGAAGCTGTGGGTCACTGTCTGTAGAGCTCTGGAGAGTGGGGGCATCACAAAGCTGATGGATAGAACTCACATTTTTGGGATCATACAAAGGGAAATGATCTTGATATTCTCAGAAGAGGTTGTTGCCATCACTTTCGGTGCAAAAGTGGGAGAGTTGGAGGATGTTCAGATGAAGATTGGCTGAGACTAGTAGTCTCAATATTGCCCATTTCCTTGCTACCACCCATTTCAATGTTGTATGAGGGTGGATCTGTGTTATTTGCCACTAAATATGGGATTGGGATGGGTAATGAGGGTGGATTATCATGATAGTGCCATAGAAGGCAATGAATATGAGTGGGGAGGCCTGATGGTTGGTGCTAGCTATCATCCCCAAGAGATGGCCCATCAAACTAGTTTCAATAGTTAATGTAAAGCTTGATTCTGTGTGATATCAAGATCAACATACCACTAGCATCTCAAAATCAGCACACTGTTGTGCCTGCAATGCATTCATCTCCCTCTCTATCTATTCCCTCTCTGCTTGCTGTTCTGCCTCAAGACAAAGCCATCTTTGCTCTTCTGCTGCTAATGTGTCCACACATTCTTGATGTTGTTGAAGTAGATTGCTGAAAGCATTTTGTTTCTTGCACCAGTGTTTGGTATGGAGTAATAGACCATGTTGATTCTTGAATGAATCATTACAAGCCAGACAGATGACTTTGGCCATTAGAAGTAGAAAGAAACAGATTACACCAAGGAGGTGCATAGGAGGTGTCATATCCATACTTTTCCCAGTTGCAACTCCGGTCTAACCCTGGCCTCCCTGACCTCTCCTTAGGCATAGACACAACTCCGGATCTAGTCCGGCCATCTCCAGCACCATAGCTGCACTCCAGCTCAACTCTGGTCACCACGTCCATCTCCACCACAGGACTAACCCCTGTCTTCCTACAGACAGATCTGTGGTCTAACTCCTCCATGTCAGACCTTGTTATGGTCTGACTTTTTAACTTATCTAATCTGCGATTAGATAGTGTTTATCTTATCTGAGTGTACAGTCTCTGTCTTATCTACCTAGTCTAGACCTGTACCTCGTGCTGTACACGCTGCCACCCTTGACATCATTACGCATAGCCTTAGCTCCACAGTGATGTCATTACATAGCCTTCTACCTGCATGTAGCCTCGTGGGTAGCCTCACGTAGCCCTCGTGTATAGTAGTATATATACCGTGCAATCCAGCACCCAGAGGCTCCCCATTCGAGCTCATCTTGGGTCTTTGCTCTAGATACTCGCATCCTATCCCCTCAGAGTCTTAGCGTGTGGTCAGATCCTTGGTGTTTGCTTAGGGTCGTCTCACCTGAGCTCGAATCTAAACCATCTACTTGTTCTTCTACGCGCTGTTCCCCAGCCTAGTAAAGGGAAACTATACCCGGACTCCAGGGTTAAGGAGCTTCTTCTTCATACCTTCCGTTTCGTTCATGGCCAGCCTTTAGTGCCGTTCCCGTAGTGCTTCGGCATTGGGAGTTCTTAGCACCGCTTCCTTTACGTACTGTACAACCAGCCCAGGGTCGTGCCTGGTGTCTGAAGGTCAGCGCTGTCATATCCATACTTTTCCAGTCGCAACTCCAGTCTAACCATGGCCCGCCTGACCTCTCCTTAGGCATAGATGCAACTCCGGATCTAGTCCGGCCATCTCCAGCCCTGTAGCTGCACTCCAGTTCAACTCCGGTCACTACGTCCATCTCCGCCTCAGGACTAACCCCTGTCTTCTTACAGACAGATCCGCGGTCTAACTCCTCCATGTCGGACCTGTACCTACCACTAGTCGCTACTCCGGTTTCAGTCCGGCCACTCCCTTAGCCTTGTCTGCGACGTAGCCCAACTCCGGCTGGTACATCCAACTCTGGCTCAGTTCTGCTCCTGCTCCTGCTCCGCTTCCTCTGTCAGGTCCACCAAAGGCTTAGGACATTTCCATGTCCAACTCCGGACCTTCCTCCGGCTACTCCGCCCTTCCTCCACTCGCACACTCCCTCCGCTCTTGCACTTCCTCCGGTCCTGGACATCGCTCCGGACTTAACATTAGTTAAGTCCACCTCTGACCCTTACCTGTCCTCTTCCGACCTAGTTCCCTTGTCCCTGCTTTTCCTCCATCGTCCCTGTATCTCTAGTTCCCCGTGTCTGCTCCCGCTCCGGTTTATTTTCCTGTACCTGCTTTATTTTCCTGTCCGTTTCTGCTCTGTCCCTTGTCCCAACTAAGGTGTTTACTTGTCACCATATATACTCACCCTAGTTCTCATTTACTATATAAACTACTATACTCCGGCCTAGTAGTTTCCTTAGATCAAATCTCGACTAAGATACTCCCCACTCTGTACTACCCACCATGCTCTCCTAATCCCATCTTGTTCTCCTGAACTCCGGCCAACTACGGCCTCCGTCCTATCTCGTCCCCTTGGTCCTATGTCCGATCCTAGCAAGTCTCCTACTTGCACGAGGGCAAAAGCCACCTCTGTCCCAGACTCGACGCTAGACCTCTCAGGACTTATCCCACCTCTGGGATGTCCTTCGTCTGGACAAACTGCGCTTTACTCCGGTCCACTTTCCCGCGGTCCGGACTAACTCCACAAAACCCAGACTTACTTCCAGTGCTCCTCCAGCGCCCGGACTTCGTCCGTATGACCTGGACTTGACTCTCTGCACTAAGTAGCACATACTAGTGTCAGGACTTACCTCCTCATTAGTTCCCTGCACCCCTGGACCTCCTAGTAAGATCGTCGAGGAGAACCGGTCTTGACAAGTGCCCGTTCAAGAGAGGTTTGCAGCCTCAAGGCGATTGAGACATACGTACTCAGTAGTTCCTGCGTCCGTGCAGAGGTAGACCTTGTGATCTGCAGCCACTAGCCACTTGTTCTCTGCATAGCTGTGCCACTGCCCTGACCCAGCGAGCGCGACAGGCGAACAGAGTCTTGTGCTTAGTTTAGTGGAACACCTGTGGGGATCTAGTCCCAAGTAACCTTACTCCTACGTCACCCCTTACGTTAGTCACCATACCTTACCAGTTCCCTTGTCACCCGTCGAAGCGCAACAGGAGTGCTTGGCGATCATCTATGGTCCCCGCCCTGACACCCTTGTCAAAGTACAAGAAAGGGAGTCAGCAATCGAAGAAGAGTTTCAGTTTACCAACGCTGTTGCTGCCTACAGTCGCCTTGTCAGCGACTTCGAAATCCAAGTCCTCCTTGGCTTCCACTGTTCCCTTCCTGTCCCGCCCCTGCCAGACCTCCCGCTCGCTCGCCACCGCACGTTCCGGTCCTCCCATCTTCGACCGGTTAAACAAAGACCTACCCCCTATTCCCGCCTCCACCCCTACTAGGTCGTCATGGCAGACCTCAACCAGCTCCTTGGACAGCTTATCCAGGGGCAAATTAACCTCCAAGCACATATCGCGGCACTTGCGGCTGCACAGCCTCAGCCTGCACCGCCGCCGCGCAAGAAGGTGGTCGCGGATCCCGGGAGTTATGACGGCTCCCCGCAGAAATTCCACGAGTGGTGGTCTAAGGTCAAGATCTGGCTTCAGATCTCGATGGAGGGGGCGTCCGACGCCCAGGTCACCGCAGCGGTACTCTCTCGGCTTACTGGCCCGAAAGCTGGCCGGTGGGCTCAAGTCCATTTGGACAGCTGCATGGCGGCAGCCCAGGCCCTTGCCAACGCCCCGCCTGTCCCGGCTGGACAACCCATGCCCCCCCCAGCATGGCCCGCTTGGGATGACTTCGCGGAGGAGATAGAAAGGTTCTTTCTCCCCAGTAACAACGCCGAGTGGGCATGTGCCCAGCTTCTCCACCTTAGGCAGGGCCCGAGGCAAAGGGTTGACGACTTCTTGGCGCAGTTCGAGGCGCTCAAGAACCAGGGTGGCTGTGTGAACGATTACGCTCGCAACCTGCTCGAATGTGCGCTCCAGAGGAAACTCGTGGAGCAAATCTATATTCAGGGAATGCATCGGGACACATATGTCCACCTTGCAAACTCTGCTCGTGAGATGGGAAGAGCCCAGGAACTCTTCCTCATCAACCTCCAAGGGCAAGGTTCGGCCCAATATTACCAGGGCCAAAATTATTCGTCTTCAGCCGCATCAGGGAGTGGTGTCCCTATGGATATAGGTGCCGCTGAGACAAACCAGCAAAGGGGTAAAGGGCCTCAATGCTACAACTGCCAATTATTTGGCCACATCACACGTGAGTGCACAAAGCCGCACCGCCCTCGTCGTGGGCAACCACAAGCACGGGCAACGCAAGCCCAGCCGGAGGATGACTGGCTAAATGTGGTCAGAGGAATGATGTTTGCAGAAATGCAGGCGTTTTTCAAGGATTTAAAAGATTAGTGAGTGAGGATAAATCGGGCATCCTTGCTCTCGAATCTTCTTTTGACTTAGCTGTACATATTCTGGACTATAGACTCCCTCGTGCTACTACTCCTGCTGTGCAGGAAATATTTAAATACCGCATTGCTTTCCTACATACAAAAATAGCGAAAACCCACAAAAAAATGTCCTCTGTAGTTTCTCCTGTTTCAGTTTCTCCTTCTCGCTTTTCTGTTTTGTCTGTTGATAGCATGGACTGTGAATAGAACTGTACTGTACCTTCTAAGGGGGTCCCTGCAAAGGGCTCGGCGCCAGAAGTAAAATCAAGCATGCTTAATTCCTGATCAAATAAAAATGTTTCTTCTCCATCTTTGGCATCTAAGGAACCGGAAAGTCCCGCCAGCAACTTGGAAGTTTTTATGGACTTACAAAGGTCCTTCACAATGGAACGTGAAGTGACGGTACCGGTCTGCATCCGCGAACCGCTTAATACTATAAAAGTAGACGCTCTGCTAGACAGTGGCACTACTGGTTGTTTTGTTGACAAGAGCTGGGCTCTTGATCGACGGCTTCAATTATCTAAGCTGGTAAAACCCGTCCCTGTGCTTAACGTAGATGGCACTAGGAATCAAGAGGGTGATATCATGCATTATGTATTGTTGACAGTCGGTATTGGGAAACACGCTGAAAAGCTGTGGTGTGCCGTCACGTGCCTTGGAAAAGTGCCGCTTATCCTTGGCCACACCTGGCTTCAGAAGCACAATCCCGATATAGATTGGGTCACCGGCAAAGTTAATTTAACTAGGTGTCCTCCAGAGTGCAAGTCACTTTTGGAGACACGCTTTGCTAAGTTATTACGAGAGAATGAATCTCAGGAAACTTGGGTGCAAGCTTTGAAAGCTCATGAGTCGAAGGTCACTATCGATGAGTCGACCCTAGAAGAAGCTCAGAAGCAGGTACCTAAAGAGTACTGGGAGTTCTTAGATGTATTTAGTAAAAAGTCGTCAGAGCGCATGCCGCTGAGAAAACCTTGGGATCATGGAATTGATCTAAAGGAAGACTTCCTGCCCAGAAAGGGAAGACTTATCCCGCTCTCTGTTGATGAACAAAAAGAAGTCGAATCGTTCCTTGATGATCAACTCACTAAAGGATATATTCGGCCTTCTATTAGTCAACAAACGTCGCCGGTCTTCTTTATCCCAAAAAAGGACGGCAAGAAGCACATGGTACAGGATTACCGTTATGTAAACGACTGGACGATTAAGAATAACTATCCGCTGCTGCTTATCTCTCAGCTTGTTGACAAGCTTAAGGGTTATAAACTCTTCACGAAAATGGATCTTCGTTGGGGTTACAACAATGTGAGGATTCGCGAAGGTGATGAGTGGAAAGCTGCGTTTGTAACACACAAGGGGGCTTTCGAGCCACTGGTTATGTATTTCGGTCTCTGTAATTCACCCGCGACATTCCAGAAAATGATGAATGAAATCTTCCACGATATGTCAGATGTCTGCGTGGTGTATATCGATGACCTTATGATATTTACGGATACGGACAATCAGGAAAAGCATGATAGAATCGTGCTGGAAGTTTTGAAACGTTTACGTGATAACGATTTGTTTGTCAAACCCGAGAAGTGTCGCTTCAGAGTCACCGAAGTCGACTTCCTCGGAATGATCGTGTCACGTGAGGGTATCAAGATGGACCCTGAGAAAGTTAATGCTATTTTGAAATGGCCTGAGCCAATGAACGTAAAGCAGGTTCGCGCGTTCCTAGGTCTCGGCAATTTCTATAGACGCTTCATTAAAGATTATGTGATCATGGCTAGGCCCATGACAGACCTTACATGTAAAGATACGGTATTTAACTTTGGAGAAAAGGAATGCGCTGCGTTTGAAGCTTTGAAAGCTGCCTTTACTCGTGCTCCGGTACTTCAGTACCCTGACCAGGACCACGAATTCCGCCTCGAAACCGATGCGTCTGAGTTCACCGTCGGGGGAGTGATATCCGTGAAGTGCGAAGATGGCGAATTCAGACCCGTCACGTACATGTCACATTCCATGACACCTCCAGAACGAAATTATCCTATTCACGATAAAGAGATGCTGGCCATCATAAAAGCAACTGAGGCCTGGCGCCATTATCTGGAGGCCACTCCTTATGCCTTTGAGATCCACACGGACCACCATAACTTGACGTACTTTACCAAGTCACAGAATCTGTCTAAGCGACAAGCGCGCTGGCAGATGTGGATGACGCGGTTTAACTATTCGCTTATCTATAAAAAAGGAACCCAGATGCACATTGCAGATCCGCTTAGCAGGCGATCGGACCATTACGTATCTAGTTCCGAAGACAACAAGGACCAGGTCCTGTTGCACCCGGTATCTATTAAACTGATCGATGTTACTGATCAGTCTTACGAAGAGCGACAATCGCTCATTACGAACTTTCACGATACTCCTGTTGCCAGCCATAAAGGAGTAAAAGCTACGTATAACGCGCTCAGGAAGCATTATTCTTGGAAAGGGATGAAAGAGCAGATTCAGACCTACGTAAAGCACTGTCAAAAGTGCCAACAATCCAAGGTGTCGAATCAAAAGACTTCTGGAAGTCTTGTTCCTCTCCCTACTCCTAGCGGACCGTGGCTTGACATCACTATGGACTTCACTGAGATGCCGGAATCCCTCGGTTACAATTATATATTAGTCGTGGTTGACCAGTTCTCCAAGGAGGTCATGTTTGTGCCTTGTACTAAGGAGGAAACCGCCCTGTCAACCGCTGAGTTATTTAGAGACCACGTCTGGTGTCAGCATGGACTCCCGTCTTCCATTGTGTCAGATCGTGGATCGGTCTTTGCAAGCAACTTCCTGGGGGAGTTGTATAGACTTTTAGGCGTAAAAAGGAAAATGTCTACGGCATTTCACCCTCAAACTGATGGTCAAACAGAGTGGTTGAACCGCGAAATTAATCAGTATCTCCGAACCTATGTTAACGATTGTCAGGACGAATGGGCCAAATGGATCAAGATTGCCCAGTTCGTTTGGAACAACACGGTCTCAGAGGTTACTACTGATTCACCGTTCGGAATTACCCGGAGTTATTCCCCTCGTATGGGTGTTGAGCCGGTGGACACAGTAGCCCCAGCGGCTAAAGACTTTGCCGCCGTATTTAATAAAGTTGTTGAGTCTTCTGAGAAGGCAAAACGTAATATGAGGCTTCAGGCGGATAAGCATAGAAATCCCGCCCCAGACTATGTTGTAGGCCAACAAGTTTGGCTTTCTACGGACAACCTTCGTATGCTAAATCGTGCTTCTAAGAAGCTTATGGAGAAGTGGATCGGTCCCTACGAGGTCACTTGTGTAACCCCGAATGCGGTTGAGCTTAAGCTCCCGGGAACTCTTCGGATTCACCCGGTTGTGAATGTCTCTCGAGTAAAACCTTACTTAGGCCCTCTTCCCGGTCAGCCCGTGTCTCGGCCCGGACCGGTACATGTTTCTGAAGAACGCGATGAAGAGTACGAAGTGGACTATATCGTAGCTTCTCGTATTTATAAAAGGCAACTCCAGTATCTGGTACACTGGAAAGGATACAAAGAACATGAGAGAACATGGGAACCCTCGTCGAATTTAAAGAATTCTCCTCTGGTAGTCGAGCACTTTTACCGAGAAAACCCCTCTGCTCCTCAGAAACTTTGTATGACCCAGGCAGACTTTGACTCGTTATTTAGTCATATCCCCGAAAACCTCATGGTTTGTGACGCTCAGTTCTGCAGTCTGGAATCCTGCACCTGAGGGGGGAGTAGTGTTACGGTCCGACTTTTTATCTTATCTTATCTTAGTGTACAGTCTCTGTCTTATCTACCTAGTCTAGACCTGTACCTCGTGCTGTACATGCTGCCACCCTTGACATCATTACGCATAGCCTTAGCTCCACAGTGATGTCATTACATAACCTTCTACCTGCATGTAGCCTCGTGGGTAGCCTCACGTAGCCCTCATGTATAGTAGTATATATACCGTGCAATCCAGCACCCAGAGGCTCCCCATTCGAGCTCATCTTGGGTCTTTGCTCTAGATACTCGCATCCTATCCCCTCAGAGTCTTAGCGTGTGGTCGGATCCTTGGTGTTTGCCTAGGGTCGTCTCAGACCTGTACCTACCATTAGTCACTACTCCGGTTTCAGTCCGGCCACTCCCTTGATCTTGTCTGCAACGTAGCCCAACTCCAGATGGTACATCCAACTCCAGCTCAGGTCTGCTCCTGGTCCACTCTGCTCCCTCTGTCAGGTCCACCAATGGCCTTGGACATTTCCATGTCCAACTCTGGACCTTCCTCCAGCTACTCTGCCCTTCCTCCAGCTGTGCACTCCCTCCACTTGTACACTCCCTCCACTTGTACACTCCCTCCACTCTTGCACTTCCTCTGGTCCCACTTTCTCTGGTCCTGGACATTGCTCCACCTCCAACCCTTACTGTCCTGTTCTGATCTAGTTCCTCTTACCACACTCATTCCTGCTTTTCCTCCGTCGTCCCTGTAATCCTAGTTCCCTGTGTCTGCTCCCACTCTGGTTTATTTTCCTGTCTGTTTCTGCTCCATCCCTTGTCCCAACTAAGGTGTTTACTTGTCACCATATATACTCACCCTAGTTCTCATTACTATATAAACTCCTAGTAGATCCTTAGATCAAATCTTGACTAAGATACTCCCCACTCTGTACTACCCACTATGCTCTCCTAATCCATCTGTTCACCTGAACTCCTGAACTCCGGCCAACTCCGGCCTCTGTCCCAGACTCAATGCTAGACCTCTCAGGACTTATCCCACCTCTGGGATGTCCTTCACTCTGGACAAGCTGCACTCAACTCTGGACCATTTTCCCGCAGTCTGGACTTACTCTGCAAAAACCTGGACTTACTCCCTGTGCTTCTCTAGTGCCCAGACTTTGTTCGTTTGACCTGGACTTGACTCTCCGCACTAACTAGCACCTACTAGTGTCTGGACTTACCTCCTCATTAGTCCTCTGCACCTCTGGACCTCCTAGTAAGATTGTCGAGGAGAACCGGTCTTGACAGGAGGTGGCAGTAGGTGGTGACTAGCCTAAAGGTTAATTGAATTAGCTAAGTTTAATAATAAGACTTGAAGTCTTGGAATGACAAATTTTGCTGTATTGGCACAATCTGGTTTTCAATCTCAGCCACTATATATCAACAGCCACAATCCCACCCTGTCATGTGCCTTTTTCTTCTGTCACCCTTCTGTCACCATGGATGACTTTGCCATTGACCCTGCTCTCTTGGAACAATCTGCAGCTGCAAAGGCACAATCCACATCTGACAATGTCAATAAATGCAAGGCAGACCTCGTTGACAGGGCTTCCTCAAAGAAGTCTAAGTAAGTCAAGACCATTCACTGCATATACTCATATACTAATATGAGTTCATTAAGGAAATCTGAAAGGAAAGACCCAGATGAAGAAATGTATGAACATGTTGGGCACAAGCTTGTTTGTCTCACCCACCCTTTTGGGGTTCCCCAGATAGCTTTTGGAGTCGGCCTCAAGCACAAGAGGGGTCATGATGGTGAAATCAACATGTAAAGAATACAACTGACACACCATCAGCAAAACAGCACTTTTGGGCTACAGATACTACAGACCACATGACTTGTGTACAGGTCTGTACAGCCTGTACAGACCCATCAACTCTGTACAACTCTGTAAATTCCTAACTACTGACACTATTGCTACACCTTTACTACACTTCTGACTACACTTTTACTACACTTTTTTGTACACTTTTACTACACTTTTGACTACACTTTTACTACACTTTTCTGTACACTTTTGACTCCACTTTGAGTACACTTTGAGTACACTTTTCTGTACACTTTTACTACACCTTTTTGTACACTTTTGACTACACTTTGACTACACTTTTTTGTACACTTTTACTACACTTTTGACTACACTTTGGGGTGCACTTGTCAACCCAGTCATGACTATGCCACTTAACCTAATCATGACTACACTTCTTAACCTAGTAATGACTATGGTACCTAACCTAGTCTTGACTACATTTAATCATGACTATGCTTCTTAACCTAATTGTGACTATACTACTTAACCTAATTAATTTACAAAAGGTGTAGTAAAAGTGTACCAAATGTGGAGTAAAAGTGTAGTAAGAAGTGCATCAAAAGCATAGTAAAAGTGTAATAAAAAGTGTAGTCAAAAGTGTAGTCAAAAGTGTAGTAAAAGTGTACAAAAAAGTGTAGTAAAAGTGTAATAAAAGTGTACAAGAAAGTGTAGTTAAAAGTGTAGTTAAAGGGTACCAAAAAAAGTGTAGTCAAAGTGTACCAAAAGCATAGTAAAAGTGTAATCAAAAGTGTAGTTAAAAGTGTAGTCAAAGTGTAGTTAAAAGTGTAGTCAAAGTGTAGTCAAAAGTGTAGTCAAAGTGTACAAAAAAGTGTAGTAAAAATGTAGTAAATGTGTACAAAAAAGCGTAGTAAAAGTGTAGTTAAAAGTGTAGTAAAAGTGTACAAAAAAGTGTAGTAAAAAGTGTAGTAAAAGTGGACAAAAAAGTGTAGTAAAAGTATAGTCAAAAGTGTAGTAAAATGTGGACAAAAAATGTGTAGTGTCCATTAGGAAATATTGTGTAGTGTTTGTATTGTAGTGTTGATTACCAAAAATGCGTAGTATCAATTAGGAAATGTTGTGTAGTGTGTGTATTGTAGTGTTGATTACCAAAAATGCATAGTATCAATTAGGGAATGTTGTGTAGTGTTTGTGTTGTAGTGTTGATTACCAAAAATGTGTAGTATCAATTAGGATGTGTTATGTAGTGTTTGTAGTGTAGTGTTAATTACCAAAAATGCGTAGTAGTTGTGTTGTGTTTGTGTTGTAGTGTTAATTACCAAAGATGTGAAGTAGTAGTGTAGTGTTTGTGTTGTAGTGCTGATTACCAAAAATGTGTATTATAATTGTTGTGTAGCAAAAGTGTAGTACCACTTGGTAGTTTGTACTGCCACTGTGTGTCCAAAATTTGACTAAGTGCCCCAAAATGCCAAAAACGCAATATTGTGGACACTGTTTGTCATGCCTCTTGTGCAACATGGCAAACTTGACCAAACAGATGCCTTTTCCTACTATGTAGGAGTGGACTCCACACAACAAAGGTTAGTGCCGGAGCTAATGGTAAGTTTCCTACTACCACAACATATTAACTTGTCTAACAAGCTACTAATAGGCTATTTCACTACACAACAAAAGTTAGTGCTGGAGCCAATGGTACTAATAGGTTATTTGACTACATGTCAAAACCGGTTCTCCTCAACGATCTTACTAGGAGGTCCAGAGGTGCAGGGAACTAATGAGGAGGTAAGTCCAGACACTAGTAGGTGCTAGTTAGTGCGGAGAGTCAAGTCCGGGTCAAATGAACGAAGTCCGGGCACTAGAGGAGCACAGGGAGTAAGTCCGGGTTTTTGCGGAGTAAGTCCGGACCGCGGGAAAGTGGTCCGGAGTTGAGTGCAGCTTGTCCGGAGCAAAGGACATCCCAGAGGTGGGATAAGTCCTGAGAGGTCTAGCGTCGAGTCTGGGACAGAGGTGGCTTTTGCCCTCGTGCAAGTAGGAGACTTGCTAGGATCAGACATAGGACCAAGGGGACGAGATAGGACGGAGGCCGGAGTTGGCCGGAGTTCAGGAGTTCAGATGAACAGGTGGATTAGGAGAGCATAATGGGTAGTACAGAGTGGGGAGTATCTTAGTCGAGATTTGATCTAAGGATCTACTAGGCCGGAGTACGGTAGTTTATATAGTAAAGAGACTAGAGGTGAGTATATACGTTGACAAGTAAACACCCTAGTCGGGACAAGGGATGGAGCAGAAGCAGACAGGAAAATAAACCAGGGACAGGAAAATAAACCGGAGCAGAAGCAGACACGGGGAACTAGAGTTACAGGGACGACGGAGGAAAAGCAGGGACAAGGGAACTAGGTCGGAAGAGGACAGGTAAGGGTCAGAGGTGGACTTAACTAATGTTAAGTCCGGAGCGATGTCCAGGACCGGAGGAAGTGCACGACCGGAGGAAGTGCAAGAGCGGAGGGAGTGCACAGGTGGAGGAAGGGCGGAGTAGCCGGAGGAAGGTCCGGAGTTGGACATGGAAATGTCCTAAGCCTTTGGTGGACCTGACAGAGGAAGTGGAGCAGGAGCAGGAGCAGAACTGAGCCGGAGTTGGATGTACCAGCCGGAGTTGGGCTACGTCGCAGACAAGGCTAAGGGAGTGGCTGGACTGAAACCGGAGTAGCGACTAGTGGTAGGTACAGGTCCAACATGGAGGAGTTAGACCATGGATCTGTCTGTAGGAAGACAGGGGTTAGTCCTGAGGCGGAGATGGACGTAGTGACCGGAGTTGAGCTGGAGTGCAGCTATAGGGCTGGAGATGGCCGGACTAGATCCGGAGTTGCATCTATGCCTAAGGAGAGGTCAGGCGGGCCATGGTTAGACCAGAGTTGCGACTGGAAAAGTATGGATATGACACTACACAACAAATGTTAGTGCCAGAACTAAAGGTAAATTTTACATGTTACCCTGTCTAATAATGGTACTAATAGGCTATTTGACTATGGTTAAACACCACTAGAGGCTATTAGCCTGCTGGAAATTGACAATGACTTTCAACTCTGTAAGAGTCAGTTTGGAAACCTTTGTTATCTGTTGTTAAATAGTGTTAAGAATTGTTATCTGACGGCATCCGATGCCGAGGAAATAATCCATTGTGTGGAGCCTGAACCTTGGTATAACCAGGGTTAGAATTGTTGTCCAATGGCCTCCGATGCCGAGTATTAACCCCCCGTGCGGAGTTTGAATTTTCTATAACCTTACTTCCAACCATGAACGACAACCCCATACCACCATCATCTACGACTTTGGGTAGTAGAGAACTACTTCTCGGTGTTGCTTGCTTCACTGCTCTGTGTGGTCACCATACACTCGATCTAATGTCTACTCAGCTCAACCCCATGGAAAACGAAATGGTGCAGAATGCTGTCCGCAAATTGTGTGCTCGATGGGCCCATGCTGAGATTATATCTCTTCTTCAGTTTCTCCTCACCATGCGCCCGAGACTCGGGGATGCGTCAAGCTTCCCTGCCTCCGTATACGAAGCTGCTCCTGCCCACATTACGCAACAGTTCCCCTCCAAACCCAAGATCGGCGCAAATGTCGAATATAAATGGGGAGAGGTGCGTTTCCTGATGGTTGTTGTACCGATCTCACCGATCTCATCGATTTACTATCGAGTCATACAGAAAACGCTCGGGAACAAGTTGGGACCCCATCAATGGGGCGAATGTTCAGACGACATCAGAAGCCACTATCTGGAACGAGTGGACGAAAACAAAAGTACGTGACCGCTTATTTTCTAGGAACATGCAACTAACTCATGCACGACAGGATGGTAAATTGATGGTCGACTGTCACAACAATGGCTGGGTGTACTACTCCCAAATGCACCAAATTGCCCCCGAAGGTGCGCAGGGTGCTGGTACCCATCGGGGAACCCAGGCCGTCCAGGATGTCGATGTTATCGGCGGTGAAGAAGACATTGAGGCTGGGGACACGGATCACCAATCAAGAAGTGCTCCCCTGCCCAATGCAGAGGGAGATGCGTCCACTGCCGGTCTGTGTCTGGAGAACCTCCTTTCAATTGCATCTGGGATCACGTCGGAAGACCCTGGGAAACAGATTGCCGCTGTCCGTGACAGTGTATCATTATTCTCCCAGGTGAAATCCCGGGTCACTTCGTCGACAGTCAATACCGACTCGTTTCAAGGCTCAAAACGTACTTTCGACGATCTTGAACAGTCTTCACAAACCAGTTTGGACCCCCCCTGTACTATCCCATCTGTAAAGAAGGGCCCTCTCCGTGGTGCGACACCTGTTTCCTCCCGGGGTCGTCGTACTTCGGGTCGCGTGTCGACGATTGCTTCCTCCGCCCATCCCAGCAAGCAAGGCCGCAGCAACCCATCCAACTCGTCCAAAATTTCTCAAGCGGCTGCGGTGATGAGTATGGCGGGCGCTGTAAATTGCATGGGAGATCTAGTCGGCCAGGTCCTCGAAGACTCCCCAACTCCCGCCACCCCACCCCCAAGCATCCCTACCCCCAGTACTGACTACTCTACGAAGGCTTTCGACAACTTGGCCAAGGACACTTCGCTCAGTATGGAGATGAGGTCATTCATTGGTGCACTCTTCCTGAGGGACGACCAGGAAAAATTCCTCAAGATGTATGCAGTAATGTCAGATGGACCTTTGCGTCGTGGCATCGCGCAGAGGCACTATGAACTGGCCCAGTGGGGCTCTTCTGTTGCCGCTGCTGCAGCCCCACTCCCCGGGCCATCCTCGATTTCGCCTTCATCTGGTCTGTCTCTGTTCAGTCCACCTGACGCCCAGCCTGATTTAAGTACACCATTCGATCCCAATTCATTTTTAAATTGGGGTGCTGACTTTGGCACTGGGGGGGGGGATGGCATGAACTTTTGATTGCATCTAGTTACATGATCGTTCTGTTGTATTTGAGAACTTGTTGTACCAGACTCATAGTTGATGTCATAGCTTGATTTTGTACAATGTTACCAGTGCCTGCCTCTACCTACTAGTACTACCAGCATGTATTTAGACCTGTGTATGTACATGGTGCATGATGGTTCATCTGAGCAATACAAAGGACACTGAAAGATCCAAGGTCTCAGAACACTCTGATTGTTGGTGCACCTCCAGGCTCAGTCACCCAAGGTTCCCCTTTGGTCTAGAGTCATACAGTGTGTACTATAGTCTCTCTGTTGTTTTGTTGACATTCAGTGTTCTATCAAGGTCTTACTAAGGTTACTATGCGGCCTCTTCGTCCAGAACAGCGCCGTCGTCTTCTTCAGTACATTGTCCCTGTGATGAGTCTCATCATTTGTGCCACAGCAAATATAATGGAGACAATGGTGAGGAAAGATCCAGAGCCCTATCATACCTCTATTCTTTCTGGAGAGGGCTGGGTAATGGAACTCCTCATGGGCCATCCAAAATGCATACACTGTGAACTTGGAATGCATGGTGAAGTCTTCAAGGAGCTGATTTCTGTCCTTCGAGGTCTTGGACATAGAAATTCAAAATTTGTCTCCTTGGAAGAGCAACTTGCCATATTTCTTTACACCTGTGTCACTGGATTGCCTATTAGGCATGTTGGAGAGCGATATCAACGATCAAATGATACAATTTCACGGTATGACAACCATTTAATGTTATACCTTAAAATCTATGTACTCACTATTTTGCAGTTACTTCCACAAAATGCTTAATATCTTTTCCTCCCCCCCATTCTATACAATGTTTGTGTTTCCACCCAGTGGTGATCCTGTCTCTCCAGAGATAAGAAATAATCCTAAATTTTGGCCCTACTTCAAGGATGCAATTGGTGCCCTTGATGGCAGTCACATTTCTGCATCACCTCCTGCTCATTCCTGCTCAGCTTACCGAAACCGGAAAGGTTTTCTCTCTCAAAACTGCCTCTTTGCCTGTGGTTTCAACCTTCTCTTCACATACTCCCTGACTGGATGGGAAGGGTCTGCTTCTGATGCACGTCTCTATGATGATGCATGTTCAACAGACCTTTACATCCCTGATGGAAAGTATCTACTTGGGGATCTAGGCTTTCCCTTGAAGAAATGCTTGCTTGTTCCATACCGTGGTGTACGATATCATCTTGCTGAGTGGGGTCGAGCAAATGTCAGGTGAGAAAATGGTCTCTGCATAAAGTTTCCAGGTCTTATCACTTTCTGGCAGGCCAACCAACAAGAAAGAGCTATTTAACCTACGTCATGCCTCTGCACAGAATGTAATTGAGAGAATTTTTGGTGTTTTGAAACGCCGATTTCGAATACTCCTGCTTGCTGCCCCTTTCAGCCTTTCAACTCAAGCATGCATCCCAACTGCCCTTTGTGCAATCCACAACTTCATTCGCATTCATGACCCATCAGAAGGTGATCCTCCCAATGATCAAGAAGAACAAGATCCTCAGGGTGGCTTGGGTGATCAAGAAGGATTAGCTGACCAAGGGGGGATGTTTGAGGTGGCAGATGACTTGGAGGCATGCGCATTGCGTGACCACATTGCAGAGAGGATGTGGCAGGATTATCAAGAGATTTTGGCAATCAGACAGGCTGATGAAACTCAATAGATCTCTGAACTTGGGGGACAAAACCTGTACATTGTTCATGCTACTAGTAGTCAGTTTCAATACATTGTTACAAATCAAGCTACTATGACATATGGGCAAGAAATATAAAGTAGTACAGTGTAGTACAAGGAAACAATCAACTCATGGATACAATAAAAAGATGTAACAACAACTTGGGAGGATCACAATACACTGTTACGGACAGCAGCAATTTATTCCCCATCGGAAGCAAATGGGACATTCAACAACGCAGAAGGAACCGTCTCCCCAGGTTCAATGTCGGCTTCACTACCAATGTCCTGGATAGCCTGGGTTCCTGCACCTTGCAGGATGATTTGGTGCACTAGGGAGTAGTACTCCCAGCCGTTGTTATGATAGTTGGCCATTAGCCTACCCTCCTGGCGTGAAAGAATTAGTTACATTCTCTTGGCGAGTAGGCGTAGTAGGCAGTTGCTTACCTTCATTTTCGTCCACCTGTCCCAGCCACTGATCTCCGATTTGGTCTGAACATTTGCCCCATTGATGGGGTCCCAACTCGCACCTGGACGTTTCCTGTATGACTCAATAGCACTGTACACTTTCTTTAACTAGATCGTGTGGTAAATCAATGAGATCAGTACAACGATCAGCAGAAGACACACCTCTGCCCATTTATACTCGGCATTTGCTCCAGTCTTGGGGTTGGAGGGGAATTGTTGTGTAACGTGGGTAGCAGCGGCTTCGTATACAGAGGTAGGGAAGGTGGGCAAATCCCCGAGTCCGGAGCGCGCGGTGAGAAGAAACTGGAGAAGACAGAGGGTTTCGACGTGGGCCCATCGAGAGCGTGGTCTGTGGACTGCGTTCTGCACCATTACGTTCTCCATGGGGTTGTTGAGCTGAGTAGACATCAGTTGGAGGGTGTAGTAACTACACAGGGCGCCGAAGCAGGCGATACCGAGGACGAGTTGTCTGCGACCTAGGGGTGCAGATGATGATAGTCGGATGGGGTTATGGCTCATCAGTTAGAAAGGATGTCAACAAAGTCCAGACTCCGCACAACGGGATGTCATTGGATAACTATTCTCAACGCTAGCTAACAAGGGATAATGAAGGTTTCCGAACTGACTCTAAGTAGTTTGTCTCACTTGTCACTAACTCAACTTTCATATAGGTTAATTGCTTTGTGTGGGTAGTTGTGATTAGGATTATATTATGTAATGTCTCTAACTACACCATGTATGTAGTAGTTAGTAATTGCTAATATATTTGTTGCTTTATATGCTAGTATTTGGAGTGCTATAAGAGTTTGAAAGAGTATGGTAATGGCATTAATGTCAATCCTAGTATATAGCCCTTGTGCTAGTCCCGGAAACACTAGACTGTACACATGGGAGGTGTTTGTAGAGGTCTGTACAGAGCAGTACAGACTCTGTGCACTCTGTGAAGCTCTGTATTAATGGGAACCTTTCTGTGGGCTCTGTGACTCTGTACAAG
This sequence comes from Scleroderma bovista, assembly GCA_037178675.1. Lineage (NCBI taxonomy): Eukaryota > Fungi > Basidiomycota > Agaricomycetes > Boletales > Sclerodermataceae > Scleroderma > Scleroderma bovista. The sequence continues at coordinate 57,727 of JAYMGJ010000492.1, forward strand.
TCTGTGTGGCACTGTATAGGGAAGGGCTGGTTTGCTGATGACTTTTACTGCATGACTAACATTTTACCTTACTGACCAACCAGGCCAGACAAGGAGATTGCTCATCAACTTGAATTTTACCATGTGATGCTGGTGCACTCCCCACACCTTGATGTTGACTTGGAGATGCTGGGGAGACTCACTTCCAAAAATCTGCACTTGTGTGAGTCTTTTATGTGTGCATATATTTGGCTTTGTCTAATTTTCTTTGTGCAGATTACATGGAGGATGAGTGAGCAGAGGTCAAATGATAGGGGGTCAGTCAAGCACACCAGTCTCACATTCTTGCTCTCAAATCATGAACCCTTCAAGCCACCAATTAGCAAGAAGGGAGATAAGTCTGACCATGGATTTAATCACCAACAGATTGCACACATGCTTTGTCCCCACAAGAAACTGGATGCCTTTGATGTGAACTCAGCTAAGTATGTTCCTACATATGTGCCAACATACTTACTAACTTGTTGTTTTAGAACCATCAAAGACCTTCAAGATGATAAAATCTCAGTAATGGCCTGCAACTGGCCAACAATCTTTTATGAAGACAATGTCTATGATCCCAAGAATTGGTTGGAGGGTTTGTTTTACAGTTATGCTGCACTGCATGTAGATTTTTATTTTATTTCAATCAACTACTCAGCTGTTTTTTAACAGTTCTGTATACATCTCTTCATCACACCAACTGCTGCAGCAACAGATACCATCATGAGAGTCACCTCAAGACTGTTGAAGAATCACCTCTGGGGTCTTGCCAGGGTAACACCCAAAATAATTGCTTATGTTCATGTTGTGGTACATTGACCTTATATGTGAAGGTCACTAACCAACTGCCCTTTTGATAGATGTATTTTACTCTGACCACTGCACCACGCTGGTGCCCTAATGTGGGCAACATGGACCTAAATTAAATGGCCAATCTCATCATTAGGTTACTCTCTGACCCAGATGACTGGAGTTGTGCAACTCTATGGTGGTGGAATTCATATGTTTCCTTTAGACCTACTCCTATGATTCTGACATTTGTTAGGCATGCTTTCCTGAAGACTGCAGTTCAGAAAAATGAAGAATCCAACAATGATATAACAGCCATTCATGCTTAAAGTGTGAAATTTTTCAAGAAGTGTCATATGGAGTGAGGCTATCAATTTGAGACCCCTGCATCTGAGGAGCCCATCATACCTTCCCCACTGCAGCAACAGCCTGTTGTCACTCCTCCAGCTCATTGTTTACATCAGTTTCCAGCATGTTCAGCACTGCTACTGCTGCCCAGGAATCAGATCTTTTATCTGTGCCATCAGATGATGGACTAGCCACTCACAAAACAGCCAAAGGTAAGAAGGCAGTTAAGAAATCCTGTAGACACAAGAATGGATTCTAAGCATCTTCAAGCTCACCATATTGCACTACTCATCACTTATTCTTATTCATTATTAGATCACATTAGACTGCATTGTCATACTCTGTTCACTACCATATTTGGACACTTTCAAATATTTTGCATCACCTGTCGCTGTGCTTTTTGAACACTTTGTGTCAATTACACTTGTGGAGTGTATCATTTGTACAAGTTTAATAAATACATTTGTTATTGGCAGTACTAGAACTGGTGTGATCTGACAAGGAATTGAGATTCTGGCAAGGCATTACACTGCAAGCATTCCTCAATGTTTCATGACAAAACATTTTTTTTAAATAGAAGAAAGAGATACTCTCTTATTTTTAATTTTATTAAACAAAAAAGCTCAATATCATACAGAATCTTTTTTGTCTTTCTTTTTCCAAGACATGATTTGAGATCATTTCTTATGTTAGGACTATAAAAAATTTAACCACTTTCTTTTGCCTGTTCCTTGCAAAATAAATAAAGAAAAGACAATGTAACTTTTCTCAGAGCAAGTATTTTAGCATGTTTTATTAGAAATAAGACACGATATTATTGTTGAAAACATGTTGAAAGAAAATAATAAATTTTTCTTCAAGAAACATGATTGTTCCTGGATGCTGATTGGCTGGCTAGAGTGTTATGACCAAAAATATGCATATTTCCTATACATTTATTCTTGTGGAAAAGAGTATCTTTTGATTCAAATTTTCACTGCAGGAAATTGAAAATGTCTGCTGTGAGAAAAGCTACATTGTCTTTGCTTTATTTGTTGTCCAAGGGACAGCACCCAGGTGCAACACTAGGCAAAACACTTGTGGGCATTGTCACGCACTAAACAGGTTTAGTACAGTGAACATGGAAGATAACATCTATATCAAATGATCCTGATGTGAAGGATGAGTATGACAGACCCTCATCATAGCCATCTATTGCACGAGAAGACTATCATGATGCAAGAGATGAATGCTGACATCTAGCAGTCATCCCTCGCATGAGAACCACCAAAAACTAGAAGAAACTGAAGGAACAACATCTATTATGATATATGCACACATCTGCAATCCAACTCCTAGAGTTTAAAAGTCCAGTCCATAGGACTGAAAAAAGACCGGAAACTGGACTGGACCA